>JAWWMW010000473.1:53551-65625 GCA_035048345.1 Echeveria elegans
AAAAAATAGGCAAATTGAGATCAAATTTTCCTTACAACTTTCTCATGAGAAAATCATTTTTCTTTAAATTTTCTTTTTCTCATTTTTTTCCCGCAACCAAACGGAGCCTTATGGTTTGTTATTGTTCTTTTGTTAGTATAAACAATATTTACCACAATAAATCCGGAAATCCTTGTTCTATTGTTACAGTGTCACAGATATTATCTTTTCAAATTCTTAAAATAATTAAATCCACATTCCATAGGAAAGTAGCTCAGTCGGATAGAGCATATGGCTCTTAACCACATGGTCGAAGGTTCGACCCCTCTTTTTTTTTTTTAGCATCTGTTTACAATTTTTTTTTTGTGCAAATGGAACGGTTTTTTTATATAAAAAAATAAATTTAATTGTGTTTATTTTGTTGATAGGCAAATGGAAAGTTGTTATATATCCCGACTAAAAAGGAAAATTGTTTTTTAAATCTTTAAATTTTTAATTTTGGCCATTTAAATCCTCTCACAAAAAATAAATCATCAACTTGTCAGTTTTGACAATTTAAATCTCAACTTCTCAATTTTGATCATTTAAATCCTCAATGAGTCTCGTCACTCGACTTAACGACATGTCTATAATGGTGTAGTGTTTGAAAAGTTGAGGATTTAAATGACCTAAATTAAGAAATTGAGAATTTAAATGATTAAAACTGAAAAGTTATAATTATAAAAACATTATTCCTCCACTAAAACATTGATACTCCATAATACAAATCTTCTTTAGGTGTCTTGGTTTTTTTTATTTTGTTAACTAAAAGAGAAAAAAGGACCTCTTTGAAGGATCTCTTCCAAGAGCTCTCATCAAGTTACAAATTTCCCACACTTTAGCCACTTTGGTTCCCCTCTTGGCCTCAGCGGACGCTCTTTTCTCCGCACCTTTCCTATGCGCGTTTGCTATATCATTATGCATCTTTTCTATCGCTCTCGCCCGCTTCTCCTCTAGTTTCCTCTGTTTAATTCAGTTCGATTCAATTAAACGGTCTCACAAAATTCCCATAAGCATGTAATTCAATTGATACAACCTTCAAGATTGCTTGAGCTGAAAGAAAGAAAAAAAAGCAAACGCTTGCCTCAATTTTCTTGATAGAGGATGATGCCCTCTCAACTTGAGCATTCTCCCAACAACTTATAACAGCATCTTCCCTTTTGAACCGGTTATTGATCTTTGTCACCTTCGCGTTCTCCCATGCCGTGATCTTCGATTCAACCTCCACCTCATTCACACTCTGCATCGATATTTCAGCATTCCTTGACGACCCGGCATCCAAAACTCTCCTTGGTGACGCCAAAAGAGGCATAAGGCTACTTGCATGATCCACCTGATGAACTATAGCAAGTGGATTAGTTTCTTCGAAATCCCTTCCTTCTCCTATCATGCCCAAGTTCATATGGATATTGTTTTGCCTTCCATGATGATTATAATGATCATGATGATGGTCCTCAATTGTCGGTGGATCATTTTCGAGGGCTGAGCCAGCTACGACGAGGGCATTGAATTCATGGCTCATAGTGGTAAAGTTGTCACTAGCCATAGACAGCGAGTTTGATGATATATAACTACTAGTCTCCCAAGGGTCCCTCAGGGGCAGTGGAGGAGGTTGTAAAGCATGGATTTCTCGAATAGGCGTCTCGTCTTCATCTCGACCATGGTGGCATTGGTGGTGGTGGTTACGGTGGCCGGAGAGTGTGGTGGTAGGAGGTTGATGATCATTCATATTTGTGTAGTTGCTATAGCTTGGCTTGTAAATTGTAATATTGAGTGCAGCTTAAATGTACCTAAAAGCAAGGAAGGTGGGAGGGGATTGTATCATATTTAATGTAGTGTAAGTGTGCGAAATAAGAAACGAGTGATGGTGGATCTTGCAATCCCTTTTCATATGAAATTTAAACATTTAGATTCCATTTTAAGTTTTAAATATCAGATAATTGGGTTCAACAGGATATAAATGATTGAACTGAGAGGATTGAATTAATGAAATCTATGTTGAAATGTATATGAATTAATGAAATCGCGAGTTACTATTAAAGATAATTACACTTTAATTATTAGTTGTATATGATTATTATATACTCGTAATTTTGTGACTTTAAAATTCGATAGAAATGAGTTAAAATGAAATGACACCGAACAACATTATTCTAAATAAATCAAATCCAGTGTTGCAAACAACACATTACAAGCGGGAGAAAAACTGATAGTTTTGCTACTTTTTAGGTAATTGTTTGTAGTATATATACGACAGTTCACCTTATCTCTATAGGTTATAGATTATGACAAAAAATTTATTATTGTTTGTAAGTGGTTGTGTTCGCAGCTCGGGATCCCAGTACAGTTCTAAACACATTTTTTATTCTTTTTATTTTCGTGTTTAAAATTGTAATTTTCACATGTATTCTCGTTGTCTCTCTAAACACCATATTTAAGAGAGTTTGGTGTCTCTCGAAACTTTACGCTTTAGTGAGTTTTAGTGTCTCTCAAAGTTTTACGCTTCAGTGAGTTTGTTTGTTTTTCTTTTGGTGTTTTGGTGCTGCCTTGGTTGAACTTGGTTTTCGATGTGGCAAGTCCTTTGTTCTAGTTAATGTTCTGTGTTTCTATTGCGCCTCTCGGTGGTCAGCCCCCCTCGTGACCCTCTGCTGTGTTGCGTTGAGGTTTGAGACGGACTTTGCGGCTGTGCTTTTGGGCGACCATAATTGCAGGCGTGTTGGGCTCGGCGTAGTGCACATACGGCGGGGTTAGTTTGTTCTGTTGAAGTCGACGGTCGGGTGGAAGCTAAGGGCTCTGGCGATGTTTGGGTGCGGGGCGCGGAAGAGCTGCAAGGTCGTCGGGTATGGATGGAAGCTGCCTCAACCTCGGACATGGAGTTTGCAAGCTTCAGTGGTGTCGTGCTCGAAGTTAGCCTTTGGCCGCGGTCGTCGGTTGTGCCGATGCAGGGCTATCCGCCGTGGGAGCAGATGAAGAGAAGTCCGGCCTCGGCTGCTGCGTTTTCTTGGAGCTTCGTTCCTTGGCGCTGTCTGTTGGAATTCCAACGTGCAGCATTTATGGGGCAGTTATGGAGGGAGGCGAGTGGCTTTTGTTTGGTCCATTAACTATGTTTAGTTTTTCTTTTGGGTTATGGATAAGTCATGCATTTATTGCATGCTCTTTTTGGATATTGGTGTCATTTGCGACCAATGCTAGAATTGATTTTAGGTACTAGATGATATTATTTTGTACGTTTTATTGTACCCGTGTAAATCCATTATCGAAAAAAATTGTAATTTTTTGTAATGATTTTTTTGTTGATATATGGATTACAATAGGTATAATTTGTAGGGCAAGATCATATCATCTAGTTTATTGACTATTCTAATTGAAGCACAAGATCGAGACTCGTCTACCATCTACAATTCACTTTGAAACATTTTACGCATTCGTAATCCTTTTCTTGAGACATTAGTCTTCGACCGAAACAAAACAAATTCACGGGCCTCCATGAGCGAGAGGAAAGACGATGTCACGACAACCACATAAATCACAAACACAACACAACTTCCTCGTTCCGAAAAGAATGCAATTTTCTCGCCCTAATAGGTGGAAGATTGAAAGACCTCCTCTCCCGGAGGCGGGTAGAGGAAGGAAAGTGTTTGAACTCTAGACCTAAGATTTTAAAGAAAAAAAATACTTACCAACAGAACACTGCTAGTTTTATAATAGAAACTAACATAAATGACTTTGTTGTAAATAATTAATGATTAATTATAAGATAATTATTTCATATCTGAACCTTTCTGAATCCCATCAACTGCCGACAGATGACAAGCAACATTGCAACCGAGACACCACTTGGAATAGGGAGACATCTCCAAAATGTAGGAGCGCACATCAAGCCCTGTCGGTATCTAGGGTTTCCCACATGCCGTAACTACCAAGGTATCTCTCGTGTCTCCGATCCTCTCCCTTCATATTGTTGGAGAAATCCTTTGTTTTACTTTTACTTGCATGACAAAATAATCCATCCATAGTATCATGTCCGCAACTTAACTCTATAATGTTCTCTTGACATGAATTTGTAAGAACTAAATATTTAAATCCGTCTGTGGTCATCTGCGTCTATAGGAAATAAACACTTCTAAATCAAAATAGTTGTACATATGATTTTGCCAAAATTCTATCTTTTTTAAATTGTTGCCATTGACAAACGATTAGCTATCATGAATTTCAATCTACTTCAAACTATTTGAACAAAACACCTAAATATACAAAATTTTATCTATGGTAAATTAATGTCATTTTGACTAAATATTTTCTAAAATTTCAGAATGGATGTGCGCTGGTTTGCATCCGAATTGCTAAATAGTTACAGATTAGAAGGTTACCTAAAAATCAAGTCGTGTATAATTGCTAAGAAATTGAATAATGACACATGTATAAAGTATGAATATGACTTCAGGTTTTTGCATATCTCCTACGTCTCATGTCCATTTCATAATAATTACAAACATTAATTTTGTAAATTGTATACGTACATTCATATGGTGTGCGAATGCACTACTGGTTTAATGCACAACTGGATCAAGAGGGGCCCATTATGTGCTTATGTTGGTGGGGCTGGCCCAGAATGGAAATCAGTTATGTAGCGTCTCGAAATTCGAACAAAAATCCAACCGTTGCGTAACCGACCTTCATCTTCAACTTTCCAACGGCTATTAAATTCAAATCCTCATCTTCTCCACTCGAAACCCCTAATTCGCTTACCGAACAAGAAATACAACGAAATTCGAAATGGAAAAGCAAGCTTTAACAGAGATGGAGGCGTTTGAGAAGCTGGAGAAAGTCGGAGAAGGAACGTATGAAGAGCAAGAGAGAAAGCTACAGGCAAGATTGTAGCTTTAAAGAAAACAAAGCTGCACGAAGATGATGAACGTGTTCCACCCACCACTCTCTGGTATAATCATACATCACGAATTCAACGATTTGAATTAGGGTTTAACTTAGGTTGAAGAATTCAAAACTTTTAGTGTCAGTGCGTGTGAAAGATTTGATCTTAATTTCTTGTGTTTCGATGCATGTGGATGGTCCGGAAAAAGGTATGAACTTAGATTTAGGGTTTGTGTAAAATATTGAAACTTGGAATGAAATGTTGACTGTGTTTAGCTTCCGGCTTGTGTTAAAGATCTGATCTTGATTGATATTTGGGACTGACATTGAATTTGATGTATAGGCGGATGGATGTCAAAGCAAAGAAGGCAAGACCGTCTGTACCTAGTTTTTGAGTATTTGGACACTGATGTAAAGAAGTACATTAAATCCTTTCGTGCTGATCCACAGCCTATTCCTTCTCATATTGTCAAGGTTTGCCCTTTCTTCACATTTTTTTTTCATAGAATTTGGCGTGACTATGAACTTAAGATCAGGACTGATAGTTGTAAAAATGGGTATTGTATGTAGAGTATGATGTACCAGGCTACCAGCTGTGCAAAAGAATCGCCTTTTGACATGCTAATTAATGGTGTGTTGCATAGGGACTTAAAGCCTACAATTCGTTGATGGATCGCAAGACAATGATGTTAAAGATTGCTGATTTGGGGCTGGCTTGAGTCTTCACTCTTCCAATCAAAAAGTACACACATGAGGTATCCTATCAGTTCTTTTTCACTAAGAATGGTAACATATGAACTGAAACTAATGCGACACCAAAAATGACTCGACCACTAAGTTCCGCAGGTAACACAAGGCTGAAGATGGATGCGACGATTTATTTCCACTCTCGAACCATCACACGGAATCCGGCTCAACTGCCCATAATATGGTAAGAACGGAATGGAAAGGCGAAAAAACAATTCTATGAGCAGACGTGAAAGCACTATCGATAGAAGCATTCTAGCCTGTTTTAAGGGGAACGATTCCCTTGTCTGAGAACCGCCATTCCCGCGCTATTCCTCCCCACTAAAAAGAGTGATCGATAATACTGAGAATCTAAACAAAAATGCGGACAGAAGCAACTACCCAGTGCTATCACCAGTCATGATGCTGCTGGAATCCTTCTCCTCCTCCTGAAGCCTTTCTTACCTTATTCCTGTTTTTGGCTGCCTTCTGCCATTTCTTTACCGCTCTGGTCGTTTGTTCTTTGAAAATGAATGTTTTCGTATCTGAAAAAATAGTAAAACAATTTCTTTACGACTCTGGTTCTTTACGGTCCCAACTCCCAATTATTTGAAAGAGTTGAAAGTTTGCAGAGGTGTCACTTGGGTGACCAACGCGTAAAGAGGGGAGGTAATGTAGCTGCAAAGTATCCGCAGAGCTACTCCATTGCGACTTGCCCTGTGCGGGTCGGACCTGACCTGCCCTGCGCCGAACCGCAGAGTACCTGTCCTGCCTTGCCCCGCGATTAATTAGAATTAATTAAGATTAATCATGATTAATTAGAACTTAGTTAGTGTTAATTAGGGGCGGGGCGGACAGGCAGTGCAACGCGGGTCAAATTTTTTTTAACCTGTCCTGCCCCATTTGGCTTGCATGACGGGCGGGGCAAATTGACACCCCTGCCAAAAAGTACCCTGATAAGTACCAAAGGCAACTTTTCGTGGAAGCATACACAAATACAGACAAAATATGCCATCTGGGATGCGTTCTGCGCAGTAACCGGATTCAAGGTTAGAGACTAAATCAAGAGGCTGGTTAATCTATTTTCCCGAAAAATCAGTGAATGAACATTTACCTGAAAGAGAGTGAAATGGATCAGCAAGAGAATCCACCCAGGTTGGATGAACCAGAAAATTTTGTTGTTTGGCTGAACAACTGGAGATCCTTTGATGACAGCATTTAAGGTTTGCAATTAAAATGGAAATATGTAACATTTTTTATTTGAAACGAGAGGGAGAACAATATAAGAGGTCGGATCTACAAATGGAAAAATCACATTGATGAAGCCGCATTGTCAGGTAATCCACCTCTGATACTGAACCAGTAAACTGTCTGAAAAATGCAATCTGAAAGCCAATGAAAAGTGTTACTACTCTAGGGTGCAGCCAGTAAAAGGCTGCTTAATCAGATTTTTTTTAGTAGTCTGGTGAATTGCAGGACTTGCAACCCATCTGATTCCAGGTTTTTTTTGGAGAGGCCTCCGTGGCGCGTTTGACCGAAAGATGTCTGATGGGTAAATCTGAATCTTGAAGGATCTGTCAAAACTCAAAAACTGAGAAAAATCTCTAAGGAATATTAAATACTGTATATCTCAACAAGTAGTACGACTTGTAATGCTAAAAGGAGTGAAGAGAGGGGATGAGAACGGTTTTTGTACTGATATTCCAAAGAAGAAGTCTCGGGACTTTCCCAGCTCTTCCATTTCCTCATCTGTTAGAAAAAAAAAACACCAAAAGCAACAAATCAGTGCCAAGTCCCACCTCTTGTCATCCTGAGTAGCATCCAAGGTTTCAGTCATCGATTTCTTGTGGCGTTTCCGAAACCACTGCCATACTAACAGAATCAATTTTCGCTATAAAAACAAGATCGAAACACGTTTGTATAAGTACATAAGAATTCGACAAGGAGAGTGCACATACCTTGGCTAGTGATTCCAGTCTCCAGACCATGTTCAACAGTAAACGAAACCATCAGGAAAACAGCACATACCAACGCTACAGCCCATGTTGCAGTGTCCTCTAAAGACCTCTTGGCTACTGCAGGACCAGCCATATTATTCATAGCAAACAAGCCTACACAATATTTATATCTGCAAGTAGATATCTCAGTAGTGTACTAGCTAGTGTCCCTTCTTTACCGTTCTCGACTTTGCTTCTAATATCTTTCCTTCGTGCTTCTCTGGTTTAACTTCCGATGTAACCATTATAATATTATAGAATTTTGTTAATGAAGCGGACCGCATAACTCTACTTCTGATCAATTTCCAAATGTATTTGGGAGCTTGGAACTCAAACCGGCTGATGGAGACAAGATGGAGAATGAGGGAAATTTTTACCACAGTAAGAACCGAGTAGGTAACATGTGTCCAAATTGCAGTTAAATTATCTCGAACAGCATTCGCTGAACTTTAAAAAACAGCAGGATGTTGTTCTCTTTATCTCAGCGATACCAAACCAATCTTTCTGGTTCCATCAAAATGATATGAATAAACAAGAATATGGAGGACTAATACACATCATAACACTTCCAACAGCCTATCTACAGCTTTAGATTGCATAGAATATATACTAAACCGACGAATCTGCATATCTGTCTGCAGAGACAGCGAACACAGTATATAACTCCATTGAAAATGCGTATTCTTTAGTGTAAAACCTTGCCCATCATAGACGTGTGGAGTGTGGACATCACAATAGAATACACAATCATGATCATCAACCAAGTCAACTCTTCCAAATGCAACTTACAAGAAACTAATCAAGCAAAACTCGTATGACGAATATGTATGATTCAATTGTGTATGTATGCAAAATCTGTCACCTGTACTGCTGTACATAAAAAATGAATTATCAAATAACGTCTGTCACCATACCGGAGCAATGGCATCTTCTCCTGCTAATCAAGATTAACAAACTCTATCTGGCTATCCTACATGGCTGCATTTGTCATCTTTCCCAGACCATTTGGATATCAGATCGATTAGGTACTGCTCGAAGGCCAAACCATTTTTGCGTCAGCAATTTGAGTCTGGTATCTACGACTTCACAAAACTTCATTGCCCAGCCTTCAGGCTCGACAGCTTCCACCCCCAGCCCGGGTGTCCTGTCCTTAGACATCATGTTAACATTATGAGTCCAATCGGGTACATAGGTGGAAACTCTTCTCTTAAACTTGGTCTTGAACTCTGACCACGCTTGAAACTTGTAGTGGTTCACCACAGCCTTCCCCACACGCAAATTTTCCGCTCGGTAAACCCCACCACGAATCCTAAAATGATGCACCGAATTCTGCAAAGAATTGTCAACAGCCTCAAGCAACACAATTGACTTATGCCTCTCTACCGACTTCCTCCTACATATATACCCCTGAGTCACACCATTCCTAGGATGCATTGTCTGATTCGATGGACCAAAGTCATGACACTGAATCTTCACCTGACCAACTGACTTCGCTCCGCGAATGCCTAACCTTGGCAACAATGACTGTAACATGACAGAAGACGGTTTTGGTGCTACTACCCAACGAGGCGAGAAAACAAACTCATCCACATCCATAAACATCATCCATTTGCAAGAACTTTTGGACCAAATCACACTGTGGGAAAATCCTGCTTCCTGTGACTTAGGCCATGGCCAGAACACAGTCTCCACATTGTATCCATCTTCAACCAGCTCCCTCACCACATTCTTCAAATTTCTACCCTCTTCGTCACTGTCATTGTCATACAGCACAAATTTCTCAACTCCAATTGCTGAATGATACATTACCCACTCCTTCAAAAACTTCCCCACATTATGCACCATTGTGCAAGCACAAAGCTCCGAAGAAGCAGAAAACGACTTCAACGACACCGTTTTAGTCGTCTCGTAACGACTGTAAACAGCTACAGAGGGCACCAAGTTAATAACTCGTTGTTGAGATTCGTCCAGCGTTTCAAGCGCGATGCTGATTCTAGAACCTTCTAGAACGGCCGGATGGCCGCATCGGAAAACTTCCTGCTCCGAAATCGTGACTGGAGTTCTCACCTGCTGATTCGACGCCTCTTCAGTAAAAACGCAGTGCAGCGAGGCAGGGCTGTAAACGCGTCCAGGTCGATTAACGCCTTTAGCGAAGACGATGACGTCATCGGCGGTGGAGATAGAATCGTATACGAGCCAGGTCCACCGCTTAAGATACGACCTCGAGGTCCAATCTAGTGCTAATTCGGTAAATTTGACTTCCGATTTAGTCAACACCGGTGCGAAAAACGGACGGAGGCGACGGACGCTGCTCGGCATCGTGCACTCGAACGATCTCCGATTCGTTACAGGTACTGTCCCGACGTACGTCGCCAGTGAGGTCGCGTTGTTCTGGAACACGCACTGGTATTCAACTCCGTCGCCGTTACTGTTAACAGTATGAGAATCATCAGCGATGACGAAAACAATCCATTCCGGAAACAGCACGGAATCGGATTGGATGACGCGATCTTTGACGGAGAAAACGTGTCGGCGGCTGTTGACGACTCCTTGCTGCTGATTAACTGAGGCGGAGTAGAGATCGATTCGTGAAGGTCGGAGGTCTTTGATCGAAATAGCTTCTCTGGATACGTATAACGAGACGGCGGCAAGGAGTAAGGTGGCCACAAAGAAGATGGAAACGGAGGCGGCGGCCATATTGGCGGATTCGCCGCCGATGGAATTTTTGGGTTTTTAAGAGGGAAAGTTGGAAGAAGAAAGGTGTGCAACGGCTGCGTTTTATAGTCGCGACCGTTCGTTAATCTATAAGACTCGGACGCGACACTTATGCTAATTAACAAGATTAAGTTTTGAATGTTATGTGATGGATTTATCCGTTTAAGGAATGTTAATCAATTAAGCACGTTAATACTGAGTTTGTTATAATAAATTACCGTTTAAAATTTGAATCTTTAACAGTATTGCCTACAATTAGGCTAATTTAACACTTCACGGATGCATTTTAGACTAATTTTTTGGATTAGATTTTATTTGGGCGAGGTGATGAATACAAATAATTAATAAATATGATGATGCTCTCTTACACGCAAACAACAACGAGGGATTGACTATTCAACAGATTTAAACAAATTTGATTACATCATATCTTTTTGTACACACCTCAAAATATAATATTTGTTTGGTTGCTTAGCTATGCGTAATAATTCAATGACTTTTATGCTCTTTGAAGGTCGTTTAATGTTTCCGTCTTCGGTGTGAAAATTATGCATTGGTACTTTTTCCATTTTCGGTGTGGAAGTTGTGCATTGATTCGAGGAGTCATTCTTAAAGATACTATTGAAGTGTTTGATGTAGTTGTCGAGTGGCGCGTGCTATAAAATAGTTAAGCAATAGTGTTTTACAAACGATTTATCAAGACACATATTCTGAGGTCTGATAACTATTTGAATTTGCAATTTATAATTTCTGGAAATCTGAATTGAGATTTTAATAAAACAGTTTAATAATATTATTTCTAAAACTAGTATATTCAGTGTGAGGTGATTTATTAGCTTAAATAATGATACCCTATATCCAAATGGAACACTTCATTACTGTCTTTAAAAAATAAGACAGAAGTTCGTTCCTTTCATAAATGCCTGTTTTAGCTGATGGTTTGGAAATAATTTAAGTAAATGGTTGAGGTACATTCTTAACCACCTTCTGAGTTGTGACTGACGTCAACAGTTGCATACAAGCATTGTAATCACAAGCGTAAGGGTTTGATCACAGAGATGAAGATGATACTTCCTTCTCACAGTTCAGTTCGTTCATATCGTTTCAGCTTCCAGTCTCATGACAGCTTGATGATTCAAATATAAATTTCTTCTTATATTTCAATATTGAATTATTGATACATGTGTTAGTGTGATTTTGATGACTGCACTATACTTTAGTAGTAATAAAAATACGCATAAGGTGATTGATCGTACGTGTATAAAATTTCTGTATGAGTTTTAATCCGTAAACAGATATAAACCACGTAGCACACCAGAGAACCCTATAGCACATAAGATACGATACTTAGCATGCACAAGGCTCTAGCTAGTAATGCTTTTACCATGTTATTCTTATTCAATGGTGCTACCAACACTACGAGCATCCTTTTCAACTTAAAAGTCTTTACTTTATGCTTTAATTGCTTCCAAAGTAAACATTCTCATACAATTCACAACTTTGTTCACAGTTCATTTCTTCCCATTGCCAATTGTTCTCATGTGCACATCATATAAATATATAGGGGTGGCGAAATAGATGGATTGGATGGATTGGATGGATTTTTAAATGGATAATGGTTTAAATGGATCAAAACCATTTAAACAGTTAGTGTAAATGGATGAAATGAATTGATCCATTTAACCCAATGGATGAAATGGATTAGCTTAAAAATGCCTTAAATGGTTGATTTCATCCATTTAGTCC
>JAWWMW010000473.1:65725-77156 GCA_035048345.1 Echeveria elegans
CCATAAGCAAAAGTCAGGAACTCACCATCATCAAAAAGAAAGGAAGTCAAATTTGGGCATTAAGTAAAAGCACTGGAAGCTCTCCTAGACATAATTTCGGCAAGATAGTGAAAATGGCAGACGCATTGGATGTCATAGATGGCCTTGAACCAACTTTCTAGGTACCTTACATCATCATTACTATATATATATAAATATTAATGATATACACATTCATCTATCTGTCCAACAAACTCCAGAGTTGTACATTTTTTGTTTTTGCGAGGAGATCCTAAAATTACTGTATATAATACAAGCTTGCATTTTAATTTTGTTGCACCTACGGACCTTTGAATTTTGATATGTAATTTTGGGATCAGAGAGTTGTAGTTTCAAATTCTGGGTGCCTGAGTTGCAACTTGCAACAGCCAACCTTATCACCGGCCATTTCTGGCTTGGGTTTTACACACTGAGATGCATATCCTCACGTGCCTTCTTTTCACATTGCATGTGATTTTGTCATGAACAAGTGTTTCTATAGTTGTATAGATTACATTTCTACAAGTGTATTATATATAACAGTTGCTAGTTGCTAATGGCTAATCTCTAAGTAATCAGCTATTGTGTTTCGTCTCTTCAGCTTTCCGATGACAGTAGGTTGCTGTTGTGGTTCGTTGTCGGTGTCCATCAATGCCAGGGTCAAACACGGCCTATCGAGCTCGGAAGCTATCCAGAACTCATCATCTTCGGACCATGACCTGAAATGATGAGGCTGTGTTACTAAAACCAACTCCTGACCACTTGTGTCTTCTCCCTTCAGCAGCCTCAACACCTGTTTGGTTTCAGACAATAATGTGTTAGTCAGTATCTCGCAGGATTACAAAATCAGTGGAAATGGATTTGAAAAAGGCTGCATGGAATGATGTATGTACCTCAGTCATTGAGGGTCGAGCTCGAGATGACTGACTGGTGCAACGAGCAGCTGTTGACACTAGTCTCCTCATTTGGTCCTCGTTGAACTTGTCACCCAACTTAGGATCGGCCAACGCTCTAATGTCTCCTGAATTCATCATTGGCTTTGCCTGAACACACCACATTACGAGAGATTGATTTTCGAATTTGCAAAACGAGCTTTTTGAGGATCAAATATGAATACATGCTCTGCTTACCCATTTCACAAGACTCTGCTGCCCCTGGACACCTTTGGGGTCGAGAACCGGCTTGTTTCCTGTTACAAGTTCCAGAAGCACGACGCCAAACGAGTATACGTCAACCTTGTCACTCACTTTTCCATGCATAAAATACTCCGGAGCAATGTATCCAAAAGTTCCCACCAGATGCCTATCCGAAGCCTGCTCTCTACTCGTACTTGGTCTCCATATAGCCAACCCAAAATCCGTTAGCTGCGAGAGCCAAAGTATAAATCAATAGGCAAGATTGTCATCTCAAAGAATTATATCAGCAGTGCTTAGCCTTATAAAGCTACCTGAGGCTGGAAGTCACTAGACAGAAGTATGTTTGAAGATTTCACGTCTCTGTGTATAACAGGCCGCGGACACTCATTGTGCAGGTAGTCCAAAGCCTCAGCGATGACTACAGCCACATTGTACCTTGACGCCCAAGTTAGTACTGCGGACTTTATCCCAGTTCCATGTAAATGTTCATCTAAGCTTCCCTCGGACATGAAGTCATAGACGAAGATATGTTGATCACACTCAAAACATGCCCCTAAGAAGGCAGTAATGTGCTTGTGGGTTAAAGATGAGATTATATCGATTTCCGAGTGGAAATCTTTGGATGTGTGTTTGTTTTGCTTCAGGACTTTCACTGCCACCACCTTGCCGTCTGAAAGAGTTCCCTTGTACACTTTGCTACACCCTCCTCGCCCAATCAGGTTTTCTACATATTGAAGAATCAGAGTTTAAGAAAATTCATGATTTCGAAGAAACTAAGAACTTGACAGATCGGATTGGATAGAGAAAAGTTCAGACCTTGGGAGAATGAGGCAGTAGCGGATTTCAGCTCGTCAAGCCCAAACAGCCTCCAACTGAGTGGTTTAGTTACTGGAACAAGCTGCATGTCTACAGACTGTTTTCTTCGTGTTTTCACTAGTGGGATTTGGCATAAAGGCCAACCGGGTGTGGCGGTTCTGGTTGGTTGTGCAAGTTCCATGATATAACATGAATCCAAGCTGTCCGAGGCCTTCTCATCAGAATCAGAAAAGAGACTAAATTCATCAAATTTTGAGTCACAGCTTTCGCTTAACAACTCATCCTCAATGACCTGAAGTGCTTTGGAAAATGATATGCTGTGAAGTTTCATCAAACCATCATCACATTTCTTCTTCGAGAAAAACAAATCCTTGTTATCTACAGAGTTCATATCCTTGAGGCATGTATCGGTTTCGTTCTGAGGTTGTTGAGGCCAGCAGAGTGCATATTCTTTACGAACTCGTGGTTTTGAAAAATTCTTCTCCAAGTAGTCAAAGAAGCTTGACCCACTTCCATCGTCCGACTCGTCATTAAAGCAGCTTTCGTAACATGTCAGGCCCGAGTCAGCTCGATAGCTAGAACACAAGAAAGGTTCAGTCTGATATCAACACAAGAATAAGCGCTATGCATATGCGGAAAGTGAAGGTATTATGTAGTGGAAGTCTTACCTGATGGATGTTTTTGATGAAGTTCTGTCAATCACAGACATAGCTGTACTCAAAATTCTGCTCATAATTGGGCACTTGACTCGAAACTGAATCCGAGCCTGCTTAGCCTCATCAAAGCCCCTGCATGAATCCAAACTGTTATAACCTGACCCAGCTTCCGAAACTGAATCCAAGTGCTGATCACGATGATCCTGATCAGGTGCAGCCTGGTCGCAGCAGAACACTTGCTGGTTTGCGCTGTGTTCTAAGCTTCTTCTCTTCGTCATCTCAAAGACTGCTTCGCTGACTGACTGATTGGATGATCAAAACTAGGTTCATCTACATATATCAGAGCTATCCGAAACGTGGGGTTTTAAGTTTCAAAAAGTTAAACCCTTGAAAGAAATAAATTATATTGATGCATTTAAGTAATGCAAGATTGAACAAAGTTATATGGACCCAGCACAACAACCATGGAGAGTTGAGTTGCTGACTGAAGTGTGTAGGAAGGTGCTTGCAGAAAAAATGGAATTTGAAGGTAAGCAGACATGTGTTGAAGTTTGGTGAGAAAGATTTTGTATGATTGAGCAGAGGAGGCTTCAAAGATGGGAGTTGTGTTGTGTTGGTTTTTTTTTCTGACTGTGAGTCAATTATGGAGCAATGTGTTTGGATGTTTTGGTGAGTTGGTGTCTGTCAATTTTGGATTTGGATTGGGCTGCTGCTGCTGATCTTTGGTTGGTGTGTTTTGCTGACTGTGGAGTGTATTTGATGACAAATTTATATGATGTATTTATGGTTGAAGTGTGTACGTAGTCAAGTTTATGGAGTATGGACTCACTTTTCAAATTTTGGTGTGCATCAACATCAAGATGCTTGTTGTGTGGTTGCTAAGGTTCACAAGTAACACTGTATAACTCAACTTGCGATTTGGTTTGATACGGCTCCTTGAGAAATGATCAGTGTATTGATATCTTTAATGGTAGCGTTGTTTCTTTACAAGGACAAAACTTGGACACTGGCACAATCATATTACCAAAAGACGATATGGTTGACTGCATCTTTTATTATACACAGCCTGAGGTACGGCTTCGGATCAGATGGACGCCTAAAGCGTAACAGTGAAGGGCAGTACATAAGAATCTGCCTCAGGAAGCAGGTGGGCACGAGGCCATGCGGAGGAGCATGAAAGACATGATACACTATTAAGGAATTCCGAGTGTAACCTATTCGGTCCAGCTTGTTTCTTGCGTTGAACCATCCATTGCTCATCATCAATAGTAGCCACTGCTTTGAAATGAATTGGAGGTGGAACCCAGTTGCTAAAGAGTGACTCATATGCTGACTTGGGCTTCTTTTGGGTTTTCTCAACTGATGAATTGCATATCGGCGATATATCACTCCTGCCATGGGCCGATGCCTCCACTTTAATAGAAATGACAACTATTCTATCATTGTCTGCCGTTGGTACATGCGCATTTAAGCAAGGCTCATCTTTCTTTGGAAGGTTGTCAAACGTTTTGGTGATAGGAGTGCTAGTCCTACCAGAGGTTGATGGTACATCGTCAATGGGAAGAGCACTCTCCTGCTCCCTACACGTAAGACGAAAACGAACCGATTTGCCTGGAAAAGTAGTGAGGACTATTTATACAAAGATGTACAGATAAAATCGTGACAATTTGTGCAAATGAAGACAACAGTACAACAACTACCTTGTGTAGCGCAGTTGCCATTAGAAGGGGACTGCTCCATTCGAATTCTATTCGCTTTGCTCTGGGTGCCATCAGAAGAGTAACTGAGACTTTCGGCCAAAACTGGTTGACCATGTTCATATGAAATACTACTTTCTAACTGTTCTGCTTCTGTTTCATTTTTCTTTGGCTGGTGTACTTCCATAGAATCAACCCAGCTCTTATCAACTGATTTCTCAAGTTCATCACCATCCCACTTTCTCTTACTTGTACTTTCAATATTCTGAATAGACTTAAATTTTTCTCCTTCTCTTTTCTTCTCCTTCTTCCTCTCCTCTCTGTTCCTTCTTTTCTGTTCCTTCTTTTCCTTTTTGATTCTCTCTGTGTCCCTCTTAATTTTTAGATTTACCATAGCAAGAATTTTAGAGAGGGAGGGAAATGGATAACGGAATTACTGTGCATATCACACGCTATAACGATAATGATACGGAGGTTCGTTGATTCATCCAGGAACATTTAGGACTCAATCATGTTACCAACACCAAGAAAACTGGCATATGTGTAAAAAATCATGCATCCCTGACATCACTCCTACTTCCTACACCTTAAAAACTTCTCATCCTATGACCCAACTTCATTGAGAGTACAGTATCTCAAAAAAAATTAACGAATCAGACATTCAAATCCACAAACCCAACTCAAATACTTGCAGGACCCCGGCCATACATTTTAAAGAGTCTCCTTGAATTGTACAATTATAACCAAGGCATTCCCGACTCAAACATCAAAATCACTCTATCAAAATATTAAGAGATCCAAATTAAATAACAAGACTCTACAGCAAAATCCGATTTGCCAAACTATGCATAGTTAAAAACCTCAAGTTTGGAATCACGAATAGCACTAACAACGGATAAGACACTTTCTCAACACATCCCTATGGATAACCCCATCTTCCAGCTTAGACTCCATGCAGGAGATAAATTGATTTACGTGTTGCCTCAAAATATAGCAAAAAAATATCTAAGGCTCATACCCCACAAAATAGTTAGATATTGAAAAATCTGAAAACACAAAAACTAGACTCTTTGAAAATTACTTCAATGTATTTGTTTCCTCATAGGCTCATATCATTCAAAACCGATTAATTGCACATTTTGCAATAGCCAAATTTCTTAAGCATTACATATTCAGTTACCATTTATTTTATCAAAGTCTGTACCACAAGAATACGCCACACGGCCAACATCCATCACAGTGCACAATCTTCCTACACACAAATTGTATTAATCAACCAAGCTAATCCAATCCAATCCATTGCCTAAACTCTAAGTAAACGTGCACAAAAATCAGACTAGATAAAAAGTCACAAAGTTGAGCATTAAATCCTTGTATAGCTCAACCAACCTTAATCGATTCAATCAAGGCATCCACAGTCGCACGGTTGCTTACGTAACCAGGAGGTGGATACGGAAAGCATCGAGACATCTTCACTAAAAAATGCACAAATTTAGGGATTTAAAAGTTCCACAAAATTCGACGAATTAGGGTTTCGCGTATGTCCGAAACGAAGCAGATGGGGACAAAGATACACACTGCGAAGCAACCAGATGTTCGGAAGTGACGACTGAATGCTTTGAAGCGAGGAATCACGCGGAAACTCTAGAGGCGTAATTGAACTCGAGAGAGAAGAATACTCGCAAATCTGAGAATGGGTGGGTACGACTGGTAAATATAGGAGGATTCAGGTTTGGACGATGTCGTTTTGGAGATTGGATTCCTGACCGACTTTGGGCTTACTTTGAACAAATTTAAATGGTTCGCTCGTTGATGTTTATTTCTTAAGCCCGGAGTGTTTGTGAGAAAAAGAAGAGGGAAAGAAAATTTAATGAAATTTTTTAGAAAGAAAATAAATATGTGTTTGATTGTACGAAGAAAAAAATAAATGAGATTAAAATTTTCTTACAATTTTATCACAAAAAAAATTATTTTTCTTTAAATTTTCTTTTTTCCTAACCATATGAAACATTAGGTTCCATTGTATTCTTGATCTCTGCTTCCATAGCAACTCCTCCCTATCCAACCATTCATCAAGTTCCATTGTAGCCCTTTTCACCTTTAAAACAGTTTCATCATTTTTGGGTAAATCTCTAAGCACCATAATTTCCTTTTTTAACCTTCGAATCTTCTGTTGTACATTGCCAAATACTTCTTTATTCCAACGCTGCAAATGATTAGAGCATGTACTCAATTTATCCTTAAGAGATGAGCCCCTAGTTTTTGATACATACCAAGCCTTCTCCAAAATCTCCTTAAACTTCTTTTCTCGTAACCACATAGGTTCAAATCGAAAATTTGAGAAATGGTTTTGTAATGTAGGTCTCTTAGTCTGATGCTGAGTCAAAACAATTGGTAAGTGATCAGATGTATTTGCAAAGGCAGTAGTAACCTTAGCAGAAGGAAATAAGTCAATCACTCAATCCAATCCTTATTAGCTATAACCCGATCCAATCTAGCTTTAGTCTCATTGCTTCCTTTTCTCTTGTTCGTAAAGGTAAATCGACTTCTTTCAAAACCAATGTCAATCTACAATCCTGTAATTCCATTCTAAACAATCTCATTTGATTGAAATTACGATCACGGTTCCCTAGCATTTCCCTTGAATACAAAATTTCATTAAAGTTTCCAAATACCATCCACGGTCCAGAAGAGTTCTGTTCTAAAAGACGCAATAAATCCCAACTCTCATTCCGTTTATCGACTCTTGGATTTCCATAGAACAAAGTAATCCGAAAAGGTTCATTTAAATTAACAAAAGCATCAATATGCGATTTAGAATAGGATTTTACCTCTACATTAATGTCAGTCCTCCATAGTAGAGCTAGTCCCTTCATAGGCTCTTTGCGAAGGTGGGTGGAGAGGTGGGTCAATGTCATGTGTGGAATTGAAGTTGGCCACGATCCAGGCTGTTTGGATCCTATTAATAAAATACGGGTTCTAAAAAAAAAGTTGTGGATCCTGTTTTTGAATGAAGAGTAGTGGGAGAACCCTAATGCGTGGCCACCTGCATTTTTACAATACGTTTTGTCATTGAAATTTCCAAACGTTATCAAACTACATTGCAAATGTCACATGATCTACAGGGTTTGAATATACACTGCAACTCTAATTGTTTTTTCGATAACGGGTTACACGAATACAATGAATCGTACAAGAAACATAATAACATCTAGTACCTATAATCCAACGCAAGCACAAATCACAATGGACTCCAATACCCAATAAAACACCAACAAACAAATACAAGCATGGCTAACAATACCCAAACGACTCAAAAAGTCAAAATCATCCACCTCTTCCCTCCATAGAACAACGAGACCTCCCACCTTCCACATTAATGAGATGAGAAGTGGAGAAATAAACGGACTCATAAAAGGCACCATTAATGCTCCGCGAGTCCACTGCACTTCAGAGAACACCATTGCGGATGACCCTTAACTACTTCGAGAGCTTCAAGTCGGACGACCCCTTAGCAGCCAACTTCCGACGACTACGACAACATGACTACAATCTGCTACACAACCTCGTCGAACCTTTCTTGTAAACCATTCTCACCCTCGTCGTCATTAATATCCTCTCGAGTCGCAACACCCGTCTTAATTAGATCATACAACAACACGCGTCCTCGTCTTCAAACGGATCATCTACGGTGAAAATTAAGGTTACGGTGGTTGGATGGTCGGATGATGAGAACGAGGGCTGAAACTTGGTACGGCGAGACTGGCCGTGAATGGTGCAGACGACACACACTCGAAAGGGTGATCAAACTAAACAAATAAAACATATAGAAAACAAAAGACTCTCTTAAGACGGATCTTAGAGAGAAATAAAAGTACACTTAAAACGAATCTTAGAGAAAAAATACATATATAAAATTAAAAATCACAATACATGAAAAAAATTAATAAACTCCTAGGGATAGAGGGAAGAAAAGCCACACGTAGGGTGAAGAAGCTCTTCCTCTGCCCCGGAGAAGAAGCTCTTGATGTCGGTGCTAGGGTTTGGTGAGTGAAAATTCTAATTGTTGAAATTACTGTTCTAAATATGATTTCAATAATATAATTTTTTTAAGTAGCTGAAAGACCAACAAGGTCACTAAGTGGAGAGGCCTCTTTTGGAGAGATTGTTGAAGCTGGGAAATGTTGAAGAGAGGAGATGGAAGTTGCCGAGTCTTGGTTGCAACAGAGACTCTCCTATCTTTTCTTCAATTGGGGACTTGCTAGTTCGGGCCTCCAGGCTAGAAAAGTAAACATTTCGTATAAGAATTCGTCATCCGTGTCATTAAATGGGAATATTTTTGGGTACGAGACTCACCAAGACAACGGCATCTCTGGCAGCCAGAGCGAGAATATCAGTGCAAAAAACAACTCCTGAACACATGACTTCAACAGCCTTCTTAACATTATCAATGACATAGAATGCGTGTAGTGAGATGTTGGGAGGTACATCCTCCCCTTGGAATTGAGCAGCACTGAAGCATCACAAGTCACAACCCTTCACCAAAAATCAAACAAAAAGTGTTACCTTAGTATGAGATCTTCATGCATTACAAATCATGCAACAATTTACAAAATACTCACATCATCGACTGAAAATGAGTATGTTCAAAACACTTGAACAGAATTGCTGTGTACTTTTAGTGTCCTATAAAGTAGAGATTTTTAGACAGATCACATTTATTTATTTACCTCTAGCTCTGCTGCGGCTTCTTCCCCTGCCGCCACGTCCCATTCCTCTACCTCGAACCCTGGGTGATCCCTCTGCAATAGCAGCAAAGGAACACATCAGTGTTCGAAAAGAGTAGATTACCAATTACAGGTATTCATGTAGTACAGTATCTTGAGTCTTTACCTCCTTCATATTCGAGCTCAATCAATGGCTTCACTTGGTCTTCTGGAAGTGGATTTTGATACCTACGATAATAACGAGCCCATTGTGAGAGCGGCATCGCATGGGCATATGTGATGATACAAATGGAAGGAAGAAAAGGATGTGAATGCTTTATAATTCGCACATCATAATAGTGTCGAAAGTCACTATTACAGACACTATGTCCTCACGTCCAAATTAAATACAAACAACAGAATGGAAATCACAAAACAGTCAAACAAAATATCACCAACATATCAATTTTGGATCCTGAAGTGATGAAATACATTTACAAAAAGAAAAAAAGAAAAAAGGTAATAACTCACCCAACAGCGGATGTGTCCAATTCCTTCTTAGACAAGGTGATAGTAATCATCGACACATGCCTTGTTGTCTCCAAGCTGCAAGAAAGAATATCGATTAGATATGAATAAAACCGAGCATATTCAATAAAAATCATGATAAATGACTCCCTAGACCCTATCTCAAGGAAAAAAAACCAAGCAGCGCTTGTGGGAGGAGACCTTCTTCCTGGGGTTCCCAAGTATCGGTAATATCCGTATACCCAATTGAAGTAATCTGGTGAAGACCAGCAATCCTTCTCTACATAACGAAACATAATTCCATTTCCATCACACTCAAAAATTCATCAAAAAGACTCATCAGACGTGTGTAACGAATATACCTTAATGAGTTCCACAATTGTAACAGTCTTGTTGATAGCCCTTCCCATAGCTTTGAACACAATTTCGTCGAACCTTTCTCCTAAAATCCAAGATAGTAAACAGTAAACCACTAACACAAAACACAGCAAACATTAAGAATTACTTTACAACCGAATTGTTAACTAACAGTAAGCATTACTTTTTACACATAACACAGCAAACATTGTTTTCAGTTATTCTATAAAATTGTTAACCTGAAGAAGGGACATAGCTTAGGTGATGTACCTGCGCATTCTTCCCTGACTAGTAATACGAATTTCATTAGCATCAATTGGCGACTCCGCTCTCGGCTTCTCAACTCTCTGATATCGATCCATCTAATCCCAATAAAAAAAATATCAGAAATCGACTCAAATCGGAAACCCCATCTGGTTAAGTGGATCTAGGATGCGTAAAAATTGAATCTTTACCTGTGTGGTTGCGGCGGTGGTGGCGGTTCGATGTGTTGGTCGTACTTGGGCTACGTACGTAATGCGTCTGTTCTGTCTCGGTTGCTTTTAAGCCCTAGAGATATCCTTTCTATTTTATATATATATTTTTATAATATTTGCACGCGCAGCTTTTGCTCGTCTCCGATCATGTCTCAGCTTCCTGCTGAAACTGCCTTTACCCTAACTGGCCGATCTTATCTGCTCAAATCAGGCCCATTTCTTGACACAAGTAGAGAGCAAACACTGGGAATAAGCAAGAGCAAAGCTGCTTCTGTTGGAATGAGTTTGCATTTCACGGAGTTTCATATATAAGGCAACAGCCAATACCGATACACAAAATCGGTATTATATATATAGTTTACAGGGGGGGGTGAGCAAACTGTGTTCAAAACTCATCGAAGGAGCCTAGTTTGAGTTTCCGTTGCTCATCTATTCTCGTTGCTGCATTCCCCATTTGGTAAAAGCAACCTGATGTAGGATGTATATTTTCGATAAAAAAAAAACAGGATTGCTGCTGAAGTTTGGAATAAGTATATGAGTAAGGGGTACTGGGGGTAACCTGGTTTTATTTTTCATGTGTGCTTTCTGTACTCTCTATCGGAGTAACCACCTATGCTAGATCTATGCCCATCCTCACGAGTATTTTCATGGTGGATTCGTTGGTTTCCAGACCCATATTCGTATCGGTGTTTGGTATCGGGTCCTTTATCAAGTGGGCTACCCTTTCGTTTGCGGCTGTTTAACATTGGAGATGAGTCGTCTAACATCTCTCCTTCTTCGACAAACTCAGTGCTTCTCATTCCCCTTGATGATTGGCCCTTGTTAATGCCATGAGAGTCGTGATCCTTTCTATGATGATCCGTCTCATCTTTGGGCCAGCTCTGTCTTCTCCCTCGTTTCATTCTTTCGTCTTCAATTGCCAGTTCAAGTCCGTCTTCTAATGCTCTTTCGATGAGATCATCTTCATCAACTACATTCTTTTTGCGAGGTATGTCTAAACGAGATTTCTTCTTTTTCTTTTCAACTACAGCCTTTATCTTA
>JAWWMW010000473.1:104602-115228 GCA_035048345.1 Echeveria elegans
TTGGCGTACATCTTCTGATTGAGACATGTTTTTAAGAAACTTCCACCTTTTTTCAAAATACTGAATAATCTTTCAAAACACCAAATTGGACTTATCAGTCATGTGAATAATATGAAGTACATAACAACTATAAAATAATATGGAGCACATGTGAATAATATTGAGCACAAAACAATCACTCTCAACTCATAAGTCATACCTCTTCTTCATTTTCAGTTTTCAAGTGACGATGAATTTTCATGTATCAATCATTGAATATTATACCTTAATGAAATTGATGACTTTTTTTTTAAAATTTTAACTTTCGATTCAATTCAATTCAGTTTCAGCTCGGCTTAAAAGAACAAACTGTTTGTATCTCCATATCCCTTCATGTATTTGTTGCTTTTTTGTCTCGTCTTTAGCTAATTGACAAACATCATTTTTCGGAATTTCTTTTTAACCCTCATAAAAGTACGTATCTCATAATGACATGCCTAAACCTATTTTTAGGTTTTGATTTTGTTAATAGGGGGGTCAAAGTTAAGCCAAAATGATTTATTTGGCCAAATAATCCATTTTCAAATAACTCAAATTTGATTTTGAAATAAACCACATTTTGTTTATTTCACCAAATACACCATCTCAAATAACTCCCTAAAACGTGAATTATTTGAAAAATAAACCAACCCAAATAAACCTTCCACCCCGTTGACCTCCTCCTCCGTCGTTGACCCTATTCCACCTCGTCGGAATCCATGGAGTTCTAGGTCCATTCATTCCCCTCCGTCGTCCTCCTCCCTTCACTCCACATCCACATCCAAACCCCTCTTACTCCCGTCCCTCACACTCCCTTCATCCTCCTCCGTCTATGCCATATCTGAATCGCACAGGGGTCGCCGATCGTGGAGTGTGAGACGATGGTGACGACTGGACTGGTGTGAGCGACTGGACGATTCGAGCGATTTCAGATGGATGACAACGACGCGATTCAAGTGGCTTCAGATGGACGACGCGACGTCGAGGACGACTCGCGACGGACGACGGCTTTCATATCTGCTCGTGACGACGATTCGGACGACGGACGTTCTGATTCGAGCGACGGACGACGGTCGTGGTTCATATCTGAAGCGACGGCGCCTACGACGGAGGTCAACGACATCAAATACCCACTTTACCCAAATAACCCACATTTTAATTTGACCCCTCCAATTTGATCCATTTTCAAATACATCATTTTTTTCAAATAAATGCACCACCAAATAAACTAAGTGTGTCTATAATTGACCCCTAATAATAATATGCATTAAAAAAACATTCCTAAAACGAAACACGGGGCTTCCTTTTTCTCCATTTTTTGAGGAATTTCATGCAAACTAGCAGCCTATAAAAGTAGTCTCTTCACTAATAATGAAACACAATCTCAACAGACAGTTGAATAATCTCTGATATTTGCTTAAATCTCCCAACAATGGAGACCTCTGTGATCCTCATCTCTCTCCTCTCCCTTATCCCTGTCGTCTTACTCACACTGCTCTACAAAGCCACCAGTTCCAAGAGCAAGAACCTTCCACCAGGCCCTCCTTCACTTCCCATTGTTGGAAACCTTTTCCAACTTGATGATAAGGATCTCCATACATGCCTTTACGATCTCGCTTCTCGTTTCGGACCTTTACTCTCTCTCAAGCTTGGCTTTCGCCAAGGCCTGGTTATCTCTTCCGCAAAGATGGCGAGAGAGGCGTTGAAAAACAATGATCTTATATTTGCGTCTAGGCCACTACTCACTGGACTATATACCATGTCATACTCAGGCCATGATGTGGCCTTTGCAGAGTACAATGACTACTGGCGTGAGATGAGGAAACTTACAACCATCCACCTCTTCAACTTGAAGCGTGTGTTGACCTTCAGTCCTCTCCGGGAGGATGAGATTCGTCGCATGCTTCAGAAGATAGGCAGCCTTGCCGCTGAGTCAAAGCCCATCGACCTCAGTGCATTGACCATGAGTTTGACTTGCAATATTATTTGCAGAGCTGCATTTGGGAAGAGGTATGAGGCAAATGGAGAAGACGCTAAGAGATTCCATGACCTTTTGCTTGACACTCAACAAAGTTTTGGACAGCTTTACTTCCGAGATTACTTTCCATTCATGGGATGGCTAGATGTTCTTAATGGCTCTATGTCGCGGCTTAAGAGTATCTTCAAGAGGATGGATGATTTCTACCAACAAATTATTGATGAGCACTTGGATCCAAACAGGCCAAAAGCAGATGTGGAAGATTTCATGGATGTGATGATTGGGATCAAAAAGACCTCAAAAGATCTCACTTGGGACCAAATTAAAGGAGTTTTAATGGTAATTAAATTACGTACACATAAGACACGACAAAAACCCTACTCTTAGAAAACCTATTCCAATGTGCTAACAAGTTTTAACATATTTTTACTTTCCTTTTTCTTTGTTGAAGAATGTGTTTGTGGCCGGGTCAGAGACCAGTGCTTCCAGTCTAGTGTGGGGAATGTGTCTCCTGGCAATGAACCCTAGCACTCTAAAAAAGGCAACAGACGAGATCCGCGCGTCATTTGGACACAAGGAGTATGTCGACGAGGAAGATGTATCCAAGCTCCCTTACTTAAAAGCTGTAGTGAAGGAGATTATGAGGATGTACACAGCCACTCCGCTTCTTGTTCCTAGAGAGACTACTCACAAATCAACAGTTGGAGGATATGAAATCCCAGCCAAAACCCTAGTGTATGTCAATGCATGGGCAATTGGCCGTGATCCAGATGAGTGGGAGAAGCCACATGATTTCTATCCTGATAGGTTTTTGGGGAAGGATATAGACTTTAAGGGCACTGATTTTGAGCTGATTCCATTTGGAGCTGGTAGGAGGATATGTCCAGGGATCCACATGGGCTCAGTGACTGTGGAAGTTGGACTGGCCAATTTGCTCAATGGATTTGACTGGAAGCTGCCTGATGGTGTAAAGAATGAGGATATTGATATGAGTGCGACAACAGGGATTGTCATGCACAAGAGGGTGCCACTAGTTCTTGAAGCCAAAAAATTTGTTTCTGCATAAAACATGGGTGTGTATGTGGATGATGCTTATGTTTTTGCTCATATACATGGGTGAGTCATGTTTCTGCTTTGTTTCACCCTACCTAAAATTTTGTATTGTGTTGTGTTGATTATTAGGGTTTTATAACCCTAATAAAAGACACGCTCACTACAAAGTTTCCGTATAAATTTTGAAAATAAATTTCATTATTATGAGAGGATGTTCATCAGTTTCCTACGATTTCTCTCTCTTGCATGATTCATTCACATGAACCTCAGTATGTCTTACAAAAAAGCTCTCAGAATCTTTAACGGGACAGACGCTTTAGTTCGCATAAACAAGCATTCTGAATCATCGGTACATTGTGAAATATCGCACAAGGAACCTACCTTTTAGTTGTTTGACAGACTTGGGAATTTAACTGAGACAAATATGAAATGTTAGAAATGAATATTTTGTATTGTGATTTAAACAGATGTGATTCAAGGGGTAAGTGTAAAACCCTATGATCCTCTTTTTAAAAGATAAGAAAAAAATAGATGACTGTTTACAGATATATATATACAGTCAGCCCCTCTATAACAGCGCCTCTTATAACAGATTTGTCGTTATAATAGTCATCTTGAATCATTACCATTTCAAATTTTTCCTTATAAAAGTTCTCGTTATAACAGCCTCTGCCTTTTTTATATAACATCTACCCATTTTGCTCAAACATTTTGAGATGTTATAGAGGGGGTTGACTGTACTAGCTAGTTACTAAAAATGAAACAAACTACAAATAGAACCAATAATTGATATAGAGTAAATACGAATTTGACTATCCTATTTAAATAGGATCCAGCCTCTATAATGTAGATTCTTTTGACTAGAATACTTGACATTCGTTACCAAATTCTTTTGTCTCGCAGAAAGCATTGGCGGATGATTTTTTATTACGTGATGATTAAATGATCAATTTATTTTCATTTGTAATTGAATTTTCGAGTTATAAGAAATATATATATATATATATTTTTAATTTTTAAAATTTATCTTTTAATTGGGGAAATTGAGAGTTTGGTTATTACTTGTAAAGGGTAGGGGTAAAATTGGAAACACCTATTTGATGATGAATTGATGGCTTTATTCCATTACAGAATAGATACTAGCTATCGTTCCATCGCCTCGACGGGGAAGCGGCGGAAACCAAAAGTGACGAACAGCACAATCAAATTAAAAATCAAATCTTTACCAAAATCACTTTAATCTAACAATTTCTCTCAAATCTTTCCCAAAGCAGAACATGCAAAAAAGACGTAGCACCCGAAAAGAGGTGCTTTCTCGATTTCCAACGTTTTCCACTTCATTTTTAATTTTTAATTTTTAATTTGGGAAAATTGAGAGTTTGGTTATTACTTGTAAAGGGTAGGGGCAAAACTGGAAATACCTATTTGATGATGGATTGATGGTTCTATTCCATTATAGAATAGATACTAGCTATCGTTCCGCCGTCCCGACGAGGAAGCGGCGGAAACCAGAAGTGACGAACAACACAACCAAATTAAAAATCCAATCTTTACCAAAATCTCTTTAATCTAACAATTTCCCTCAAATCTTTCCCAAAACAGAACTTGCAAAAAAAGACGTAGCACCCGAAAAGATGTGCTTTTTCAGTTTCTCAAACTTTCTAACGTTTTATGCTGCATTACCTCATCTGGTTGTGTAACTATCTTAGAACTGGAAGTTAAAGATTGAATATTCTATCCATTATACTCTTGACCAACAATTCTATCTGTGTATCTGTGTCACCTGCAAGTTCTCTCCATAGGGATAATCTTTCAACTTGAGCTTTGACATGGGCGAAGGCTAGCCGTTTATAAACAGCGTACCACTTGTGTAAAACTAGGATGCTTGTTTCTCCAGACCAGACACATCCCAGGTACCACCTGATACAAAGCAGGAGGATACCCAGTAGCAGCATTGGCCCACAGCTCCCTGTGGGGTTCACCATTCAGTTCACCTACTGGAAGTTCCTGTATGTCCTCTTTGCTTGAACACTTTCATGTTATGCTTAGTTGAGCATGGAATTTACATGTCACAAGATATTGCGGATTCTTCACGAGGCTAACGAGGGTTGCTTTGGCTGAACACATTTGTTATGTTTCTCGAACATGTCATATGATACTTACAAAATTGTTTTCTTGGTGCTTTAGCAGAGGCTCCTGTAAGAAAAGTTGAGATACCAGGTTAAATGAGAGCAGATGTCTTTAAAACTCTCTACATCAGTCATAAGCTAAAGGCCGCCGTTAATACTTGTGGCATATGGATCTGATGGTCGAAAATTCAGGATGTCTTCAGTCATCCAAACTATAGTACACTGGTGTTCTTACAGCAGTTGTGTTCTTCCGCTGAAACTTGCACGCCATGACATGAGAACTGACTCTACAAATTCTTGCATTGCTAGAGTTGAAATCATTTTGGGTTTCATCTATTTATGCAGATTTAGACTTTTGCTTCAAGAAATTTTACTTGCATGGACAGATCATGCTTGATCAAAGCTATAGACGATTATCTGGGAAGCTGCATAACTATGTAATCAAACTCTGATCATTCAGGTGTACTGCCCGTGATTCAGGAAAAGACATATATGCTACACAAATATAGACCAGCTAATTCAATGTTTTTTTCAAAATTGACCTGTGTCGTTCCAGCAAAAATGTTGCATTGTCTTTGTAGAGCCAGCAGAGTAGATAAGTGACCAGTTCAAAAATACATAGAGATTGTAATAATTAGGATATCTGGGAATCCACATCTTAGTTTCAAGGTCCAACAAGTACACCAATGGCTTAGATGCCGCTATTCTTCAGGAGTCTTCCTCTTCTTTGTCCCTGATTTGCGCAAGGTCTCTTTTAATTTTGCCCATTCTTTCAACGAGGCTGCAGACCGCACGAATGGCCGATTTACGTAAGTATCAGCTCTCACAACAGGTTTGGGTGCTGAATCTATTGGTTTTGTGGGTTTCTCATCTTCACTTTTAGCAGCCTCGTACGGACTGTTCTGAGGTGCCGAATTACTGAGGTTTTTCTGCTCATGGAGATCAGTAGTGGTATTCATCAAATAAACATCAGATGCTGTAGTAATATCAACTTTCACTGCTTTTGATGACTGATGGGTACCGCCATCCTTGAGCTCGTTGCTGGGTTTCACTGCTACTTGGTTTGCGCTACTGCTCGGTAAAATTTGAGATATACTAAAAGAACTGTTGTCCAACTCCGATACCAATTGATTCCACGGCATTACTTGTGACCAAGTAGCACCCTTCTTAACTGATCCATCTTCTGTATCAGTAAGTTTGACTTCCTTCAGTTGTTTATTATCTCCATGCTTTGTCACATGCTGTTCTAATTTAGTTGATGCCTCTTTAGTGTCCTCTTGCCCTGCCAACTCATCACTAGACTCTTTCGCTACATCGTAAGACTTATCCAATTCGTCTCCGGTGTCCTCTTGTTTTGCTAAATCATCACTAGCCTCTTGTTCCACTTCATCGTTAGATTCTTCTAAATCGTTTGATTCGTCTCCGGAGTCCTCTTGTTCTTCTTCTAAATCGTTTGATTCGTCTTCGGAGTCCTCTTGTTCTGCTAAATCGTCACTAGACTCTTGTTCCACTTCATCGTCAGACTCTTCTAATTTGTTTGATTTGTCTTCAGTGTCCTCATGTTCTGCTAAATCGTCGCTAGACTTCACTTCATAGTCATACTCTTCAGATTTGCTTGATTCCTCTTCAGCATCCTCTTGTTTTGCAAACTCGCCACTAGAATCTTCTTCCACTTCATTGCCAGACTCCTCTGATTTGTTTGATTCCTCCTCGGAGTCCAATTTCCCTGACTCTCCGGTTGGGTCTTCAGCTTCATCGTCGGTCTCTTCCGAACTGCTCAAGTCCTCTTTAGTGTCATGAGCTGACTTATCCGCATAGGCTTCAGTTTCATCATTAGGGTCTTCTGACTTGCTTGATTCGTTTTTGGTGTCCTGTTGTTGTACTAATTCTTGAACAGCTCCTCGCGAAAACACATTAGATAATCTAAATGAGCTGTCCGTGCCAACGCCAACAAGTTCTTTCCACTTTGAGCTTTTAGTCCGTAACGAATTGCTTCCTAGGGGTAGAGCGGATGCGGCATTTAAATCATCTTTCTTCTTCTTCTTAAGACTTTGATCAACAGCCTCATTCCTTCCCTCCAACTTGCGTTTTTTATTGGAGTTTATCCATCTCCTGTCATCCACTTCGAAAGCCTGAGGGTGATTGTCATTTGATCCCTGATTAGAATGAAAACAGCCACCGAGGTCACTAAAAAAAGAGCCCGAACATTAGGCAGGAAATTGTCCTGTCAAGTTTAAAAGACAAACACACCTGATATTCTGAAAAATATTTATCCTTCGATTTCCACGAAAAATCTGGTTCATTCATTGCACCAGATATGTTGATAACGATGCCATCTTCGTCTGGTTCACTATCTGCTGCATTTTTTTCTGATGCAAGAATGTAATCTGAGGCACTTGAGGGACCTCCGATTCCATTTGATCCAGCACCTTCATCTTTAGAAATTAATTTGTTACACAGTGAATGCATCAAATCAAATTCTTTCTCATCAACTCCACCAGTTTTTATGGGAGCATCATAAGGAACATAATGTAATTCACAGTCACAAAAATGTGTAGGGAGTGGAGGAACCGGAATGTTCCTGAAACTATACTTATGCTTCCCGCATCCACTAAAAGGTAATGGCTTCACCTGCACAAACACAGCCCACACGCTCAAACACACTTACAAACAAATAAAATCATATTCGCATTCAGGTTCAACAAAATCTAACCTTCCTCAACTTGGGGAAGAATATCCGAATCTGCTCCTTTTCCGCACCAGGACCTTTGGTCAGCTTTTTAAGAGTAACAACTTCAGCAGTTCTTTTCATCAACGCATCATTCCTCGCAATCTCCTCCTCCCTCTCTTTCTCCCGTTCCCTTTCCATCTTGACGAGATAATGCTCTTTGGCCTTCTCTATTCTCAATTTTCCTCCTTTCCAGACACAACCATTGAACTGTTCACATGCCATCAAATGAAACAACAATAAGTCCACATACAAACACTAAGCAGATTACAACACACAAAAGCAAAACCTATCGGGCCAGATCTGATACTAATTTCACAGAGCATACATAAAAATCAAATATGAAAAAGAGAAGGGGTGGAAGGAGGACTGACAGAGCTGAAGAGCTTGGCGAGGGACTTAGCAGAAGAAGGAGTGTAATTCAAATAAGCCATACTCCGTCCTTTATTTCTTATAATCTCAATCTCATCAACGCTGCCCAGAGCCACAAACATTCTTCTCAAATCATCATCCGTAACGCCCTCACCAAGCCCGCCGACGAAAATCCTCATCGTATCCATCGAAACCTAGTCGGAGGAAACAGAACTGATGCGTTTGTTTGCGTCACCGTTTTCGACCTCCATGACCGACTTGAATGCGGACGTCTTACGGAAACCCTAGAAAGAGATGTCGTTTTAGTTATGTGATGATTTATTACTACTAATTTGAACCAATCTTGGTTCAGTTATGTGAATCAATTGATTCTGGTTTTCAGTTTCATAAAGCCGGGTTTTCAATCACGCAGGTTGGTTCCGATAGTAACCTCTCTTTTATCTTCCATTAGTAAAGTACGAAGATTTTTTTCGATAATGGGTTACACTGTAATAATAATTCGTAAGTGATATAATGATATCTAATACTTAAAATTTATTACAAGAACAGATCGTACAGGACATGAATACCCAACAAATTAGCAAGCAAATATTTAGATTGCGATTCAAAACCCTCGAAACTCTAAACGACAGTACCAACCGTCTCGTACAAAACCATTCACTCACCATAATTACTTGATTAATTAATTAATTAATGGAAAATACCAATGGAAGCGCAAAAGACACAAGCTGGGACCGCTAATGGAAACGCAAAAGACACAAGCAGCCATCCCGACCTTTCGACTCCAACGGGTGCAGCACGGCGAACGACCACCTTCTCACATCATCGACAGCCAAACCAGCCCCTACTGAGATCCGACGTGGCCTCCGAGCACCACAAAAACTTGCCAACTCTCACTTAAATTACCCAAGCCATGCGTACCTCAGTGAAGGCGACACAAATGATAAGGGCCGCCAAACAGCGAAGCACGAATCCACCTCTACCAACGCGACGGACCTCAGGACCTCAACAGGAGTGGGATCGCGAGAGCAAACAATTGATACCGGCGTTGGCGTCGACATCCCGAATCAACCGCTCGAGTCACTGTCATCAAACGGGCCAAAACAGCACGGCGGACGACCACCCTCGTACCCATCTTTGGCGCGCCGTTGAACCTACAAGGCCTCAGACCGCCACAAACATTCTAGCACCTCCAAAATACACTCAAACCATTCGGACCACGAAGACGGTAAGGGCAGCGACACCACCATGGACATCTGCGACGGACTTTTAATCACAGATAGAAAACTCCGGGGAAGGACGAGACAGACGAGCACAACCCCGGACGACACAAATAAACAATAACCAATAAAGAAATAGAAAGCTCTCATAAGTATGAACTTAGATAAAATCAAAGCTCATCTAAGACGAATTTTAGAGAGAAATACATGTGGAACTAATAAAAAAAACTAGCCTAAGAGAACTCCTAGGGGTAGAGGAAGAAAAACCACTCTCCGTGGAATAGAGATCCTTCCTCCACCCCGGAAAAGGCGGCGATGACTTCTAGAATTTTACAAGGGAGAGAGTTTTTTGGGTAGGTAAAGCAACTGTGGTGATATTGCCAGTTTTTTTCTTGCCATATTTCAGGATGAAAATACCCTTCAATTGTTCTCCTATAACTGATGGTTACGCTTATCGATCCATGCGTCCTTTGAAACCAATCCAATTCAGTTCGCACAGTTATTCGAGAAACGGCGTACTCATCTTCATAAAACCCTATTGTACTAACCAAAGATCTGATTGCTCCAGATGTCGATTCCGATATCTGGAGCAATTGTCTTATTTGTACGATTTCCATAATCAGACCAAAATAATATATTTCAAGCTGTAATATGTACAATTGTGTTCCTATTATAAATACAGGTTACTAGCTCCACTCCCATCGGAACGACGGAAGTTTTTTTGTGCCTTCATATTATTCCTCTGAAAGTTTATCTTTCAAAATGCGGAGAACAGACGCTTGTGGTTTGGGCTCGTATGGTCTGTGTAAATTTAAGCTTTTAATTTTTAATGTTTAATGGGCCAGACTAGGCCCATGTGGTCTGTGTAAAATGGACCCGTGTTGTCTGTGTAAATTTAAATTTTAAATTTTTATTTTTTAATGCGTCGGGGGCGGGCTCGTATGGTTTGTGTATCAGCATTCTACATTTGGTGATGTGGGACACTATTTTGTTATATAATAGATATTCTGCTATATTCATCGCTCTTAAGCACATGACTTGCTTATACGTCTCATGACCATGATTTCGTAATGGAGTTTCCTTACACATTTGACTTTAACTAAAATATAATTATGTTGAATACATTTA
>JAWWMW010000473.1:144234-156554 GCA_035048345.1 Echeveria elegans
AATGTAAATACTGCGTTTCCATATTTGCCCCTTTTTAATTTAAATATCATTTAATATTATGATTTAATCTGAGACGTTGGATGAATCAAATGAATGGACATGATCTCTTTTTACTTTTTATTTTAAACACTCCTTTTTATTTGATCCACTCCCTTTTAAAATAGACATAAACCAAGATTCGAACGGTTTTTTGAACCTGTTTTTTAACTAACTTGACTGTTAATATTCTGAATCCTTGACGCATTGCTTATGTGTTTTGTCGACGACATGCAGACATGCAAACCTGCCATATGACTCGGGTTGCAAACTTTGGCGTTTGCTGAGATCAGATTCATTCGAACAGAAAGTCATCATGCATATGGATGAATCTCTCAATTATTAGTTCCTATAACACCATCCAACCCCCATGATAGACGTCTCCTCGTTGTCTCCTGTCATGTTAATCAAAGTGCATATATCGTATTTGAGGTGACCAATGGTTTCGTTTACGAGACAAAATTTAGCAATACACACACAACATTCCATTCCTGTAGTACTTTTACGCGTTGTGTGTTGTTAACATCAACATGAACACTATCATTTGAGGTAGTAGTTAGTAGTAAGAAGAAAGGATTATCTTAAGATTCGGAACGTCATTCCTGTTCCTGTAGTACTTTTACGCGTTGTTAGTTGTTAACATCAACATGAACACTATCATTTGAGGTCTTAGTTAGTAGTAAGAAGGAAGGATTATCTTAAGATTCGGAACGTCATTCCTGTCGTAAAGAGATCGATGACGCGAAAGATGACTGTCTCTAGTGTATGGAAGTGTCAGTTCCAACTTGTTTTGACGCCATATATGATGAAAAATCGCCACATGATTTTGGACAAACAATCAAGAGTGTTCGAGAAGTTCCGGATGCACCTCCCACTTTTGAGGGGGTTTTATTTTTCTCCCGCCTTTTGGGAAGGAAGCTTTTATCTCCTTCCGCTTTCGGCCGAGGAGGCTTTTTTGTTTGTTGCTTGCTTGGTCATGTCGTAAATCGGTAACTTTGATGACGTCGAATCTCGATGAATGTATCGCTTGGAGCAGTCGTGTTGAAAAGAAAACAATGAAAATGTTGAGTTGAAAGAGTTGTCTTGTACTGAATGAATGAATTTAATATGATAAAATATTATTGTGATACAGATGTATTCACCTTTCAAAAAATTCTTATTTAAAACTGTTTATGAATCATGAGCATTCTATAATTTACGCAAACTAAGCAGCACTTAATGACATTTTTAAGAATGATTCACCACGGGGGGGAATGAATAATGATTTCATTTGTTCTTTGGTTGACTTGAATTCCAATTGATGAATGGAGGAAACACCAACAAACAATACTAGTAATAAAAACAAATAATTAGAGGCATAAGGGAGTAGGGACCGGCATATTGAAATGGAAGTGGGCCAGGACCACTACTAGACTAGTAATGATCCTGATTGTGAATATGTCCAATAGTGATGGGTTCGACCCAATTGTCCAAATTTGGGTTTCTGTTGTCTTTGTGGAAAGTGAGGATGAAGAGGAGCGGGGGTGGAAATGTTGATGGAATCCTAGACAGAGACAGTTCATGTTGATGCTGCCCTTTTGCTGTCTCTGTAAGCCATTACATACATGTTGGTTTGCATATGTCAAAACCATTCAAACTACATTTCCAAAAATATTCACTAAATAGTGAATACGGATTCAAAATTTACTTTAACAGAACGATAGCAAAATTGCAACTATCAATAACGTGCACATAAGACAAAGTGATTTAATATTGTAAAGTCGTATAAATTCATATTAATCTTACATTCTCGACATTTAAACATAATTGTCTGACTGAAACTGAACCACATAAAACATCGTTCGTCTGAAATACGCACCGAATACGTAATATAAATACTCTACTTTTTGTGGTGTGGATGGATGGACATGGACTAGACAATATTGCACACAATAGTCAATGCAAATGATGTATACACTACATGCAGCTTGCATTTAGCAACTGTATAAGGTTGGACTAATTGTCATCCAAAATATTCTTTCTCAAGAAAAAAAAAAAGCGATACATAGGATAGCAAAGATCATGAAGAAGATAAGGTGTGATCCAAATAAGAGGCACATCTCACAAACCACCTCCACCACAGACCAGTGGCGGATACAGAATCATTTTCGAGTGGGGTCAAATTCGAATCAAATTAACTAATGGATCAAATTTAAAAAATTAGTGGGGTCAAACACTAGTAAACATAACAATAAATATACTAATTATACTAAAATTATGTACATTGATTGAAATTGAGTGGGGTCAGTTGACCCCACCCCATACAAGCTACATCCGCCACTGTATAAAACCTTTCCATCATGGAAGATAATTGCATCATCAATGCTGTCAGAAGACAATGGAGGATTGAAATCAGTTATTTACAAGGTTGGCACGGAAGAATGAGGGCAATGCTGGGTTACACAAGGTGATGTGGAGGAGGAGTATGCTAGAGTGCAGGACTTACGGGCGCACAATCAAAGCAAAGATCCCCGGAAGTTCTACATTTGTTAAAGTCAATATGTTTGCTTGCACGCTTGCATAATTGGATGGTTGAAGGGTTGTAGGCCGATAGTTGGACTTGATGGTTGTCACCTCAGGGGTGCATTTACAGGACAGGTTCTGATTGCTGTAGGATACAACAATTTGTTTCCCATTGCGTATGCCGTGGTTGAGGCAGAGAGGAAGCAGACTTGGGCATGGTTTTAAGATCATCTGCTAGACGATATTGGTACAGCTATTCCAATATGCATATCTGATAGTAGACAAAATATATGAACATTCTTTTCCAACTTAAATATGGTACATTCCCAGTTATTTTATTGTTGTTGCCAGGAAGTGCCAAAGGAGTGTTCTGCTCAGTATAATTGTCTCCACAGGTATAACATGTGGTCCAGCCAGAGAGGCCAATAAAGGAAGATGTGAATTCTTTCGCCAACGAAAGATAAGGACGTGCGGACAAGAAGGTCATTACAAATCTAAGTGCAATAATAATAAGGTTCCGTTTGGTTGTGGTTGGTTGTGGTGCGGTGAAAAAATGTTTGATTTTTTAACAATTACAACCCCACAAATTGCCAAAAATCGTCTAGTATATAAATTAAATGGAAACAAATTTAGGACAATTATTCTTAGGTAATGAAAATGTTTAGTTGTACACCTTTCGATCCACGTTGATTTTCTCAATTCAGACATGTACGATTTAAAAAAAATTGAAGTTATGTGAGTAAAAGTATGAAAGAGAGTAAGTATGTAAGTATGCATTGACACTCAGGAACAATACAATGTGGCTGATAGAAAATATAGGCACATTGTAGAAACAACATGTTCCCTTCTCTTGTCTGCTTATTCGGAGTCATATGAAATGTAAGGATCCAACTAAATCTAGTCTCCTTCTCAGTTGCAACAAGGACTTGGACACTCTCATAACCTTCGTCTATCAACTGCAACATCAGCTTAATTCCAAAGGCTTGTTACCCTTCTCCTTAGCCTTCATTTCAAGACAATCTCTCATGTGATGTCCTTTTTTGTGACATTCAAAGCATCTGAACTTCCCTTGCTCTTCACATGACTTATGACCACCGCCCTTGCCTTTATCTCCTCATTGTTATATTTCTTCTTTCTTGAGCTAGATTTTTAGTCACTTAGACTTCAATGTTGATAAAACCACTTCAAGGCTCAAAGTATCTCTTGAATACTTCACAATTTTCACAAATGTATAGAGTATGACCCAGGAAGTGAGTCCAATATCAAGATGACTATAATCCTCATCCTTAATCGCTCTTTACTCCAATATTTTCAATATCTATGACTATCTTAGCAGACTCATCTAATCAGTCATCCAAGGATTCGTCCTCGGTCATCCTATATCCACACAACCGTTCCTTTAGATACACCCTATTGGTCATCGTCTTAGTTATATGGAGTTGTTCTAGCTTCAACCACACACCTGGTGCAGTATTCTCCTTCGCAACCTCTCTCAACACTGTCTCTCAGATACACAGAATGATATTGATATACGCCAGCTCTAGTAACTATTCTTTCTCCTCTTTAGACATGGATGAAGGAGGTTTTTTCTCACCTTTAATTGCCTTTACAGCTTTATCTGAACCATAATGACTCAAATCCACTGCCTCCGCAAAAAGAAATCTCCTATTCTATCAAACCTCTCTATATTGATAAAGTTTTTTTCAACCAAACACTCTTACTAATTTCTTTTTTGTTTCTATCAAACCTAAAATATTTTCCATGAACCAAACATGACGTCAATATAGATTCTACTCTATTTTATGTGAGAAAATCACTTTTAATAAAGTTTTCACATCATTTTCTTTCCGCATTTTTTAATAATCCAAACGACGGGCAAATATGCCGTTTCTAGAGGTGCTAACTAATGTTCAAATTATGCCACATCAGTAGTTTAGTAGTAGCATTTAATGAATTCGGGGCTACAACGTTCAGTTCCAACCTCCAACCACCTAATGACCTAAAGCCAAGTCGTTTTCATAGTTATTTTATTTTATTTTTATAAATCATGTTGTTCATCATACTTTATTCATTCAAGATTATGGATAATACTCGCATCATGATTCATACATAATACTCTTTCTGTCCTTTTTTTTGTTCTTCTTATTTTAATTTTGGATATCCACTTTTGTTCTTCTTATTCTATTTTGATCTGTTCTCTTACCTACTTTATCTCTCACATAACACTCTCTTTCTTTATTCTTCACTAACTTACATTTATCTTATTTTTCCTCTCACAATCATATTATTTCTTACAAATTGAGTCACGATTCAAATAAGAAGATCAAATCAGACGGACCATATTATAAGTTTCTATTCACATTTCATGCTTATTAAGAAAATTATTACTTAAACAATTTTATCCTTCAAAGTATCACTATATTTAAATGACAAACATTAAATATATTTATTTCATTTATCAAATCTAATGTTAATATAGTAAATTTTTTTTTTTAAAAAAATTACTTAATTAGTAAGTAGACATATATTTTAAAACATTCCAAAAAAAATAGTGAAGGGATGGAGTAACGGGGTTAGCTGGTCCATATCCAAAATTCCAATTATATATTCTCACTTCCATAAAAAAGCATTTACTTTACCAATTTTTTTTGCAATTTGCCTATCAAATTCACCAAAGCACACAAAATCCCAAAAATTATCCCCATTCTACCACCGTCCATATTTCCTTAGCCGCGTCAGCTTCCCAAACAAGGCAATGGCAAATATTCGTAATATGCCCTCATATCCAAGGGTAATAATGTAACTTTCCCTTATTTTGTTCTGTATATAAACCAAGAGACGGTCCAGATTCATCACACAGTCGCAACATCTAAGCGTTCGTTCATTATTCGTTCGAATCTCTCTCGTCAATCGATCCAGAAAAAATGGCAGCCGAGGAAGGTCAGGTGATCGGCGTCCACTCCGTTGATGCGTGGAAGGCGCATCTTCAGTCAGCCATCGAGTCTAAGAAACTGGTAATTTTACTTTTGACATTGTTTTTCTGCGGTTTCGAGATTCTGGTTTTTGTGTTTTTTGCTTGATTTTCTCGACTGATGAATCGTTCTTAGGTTTTTGTATTTTTTTCATTCCATTTCAGCGTGTAATGTTTCATTTAATGTTGAGATTTTTGCGATCTGGTTGGATTCTGAGTTTATGTTGTGGAAAATAGTGTATAGATTTTTTATAATATAATTGAATTGAGAAATTGATTTGGTAGATCGTGGTATGTGTTTGTATGATTATTAAAATGAATCCGTAGGATTTCGGAAAAGTTGGATCTTAGGAACCTTCTTGAAGTTGTCAGTTGTATTTTTAATGTCAAGCTGAGTGTAATTTCTTTCAGAGGTTTGGTCAATGTTTGTTTTGGAGAGTACGGGGAGTTGACTAGTTATGTGGCGATTGATTGATATCTGTTGGTAAAGTTCTGACTTTCTGAGATGATTTTGTTTAGGTTGTGGTTGACTTCACTGCGTCCTGGTGCGGGCCTTGCCGCTTCATTGCACCAATTCTATCTGAGATTGCTAAGAAGTTACCCCATGTTATCTTCTTGAAGGTGGATGTTGATGAGCTCAAGGTAATACTTTTAAATTTTGTGAAATGTAACAAAAGCTAAATGGAAACTGCAAATTTGTCTTTGAATGTAGTAACAGGGATGTGTGTTAATACTTCCCTGTCTGTGTCTTGTCTTCTTTCTATGCAGAGTGTTGCTGAGGAGTGGGCTGTGGAGGCCATGCCTACATTTGTTTTCCTAAAGGAAGGCAACTTAATAGACAAGGTTGTTGGCGCCCAGAAGGATGCTCTTGTCGCAGCAATCAACAAGCATGCTGGCGGAGCCACTGCTAGCGCTTAATTACTTACTTCCAGTCTTTCTGTTATCTACCTTTCTTAGTGTTGGATATCCGTGAGTGTGTCTATGATTGGTCAGTGTGCGTAATGTTACGTTTTCGAATAGCAACTCATCAGTTATCATAAATAAAAAGTGGCAGTATTACAAATAACAATAGGGTGCTGTGCCCACCTTTTAACATCTTTCCACCTAGTGTTTCAATCACCTTTGTTCATTTGGAACTACACCTTTTAAACAAAGTGCTATTGAAGGTTTCATTTTGATATTTGCTATTGAAATTTTTAAATGGCTCTATCAATAACGAATACGTAGGAGTTGAGACCTCTCAGTCGAGCAACGACCTCTGGTTCACATTATATTCCTGCTGCTACATTCCCCTTCCCTTCAATCCAAAGTAGAGCACTCAGCTTCAACGGACAAGTGCTTGAGTTTGTCAGGACATGGGTCCTCACCAAAGAAACTGTTGGAAACACCCACGGCGCATCTTTCCTTTCCAATGCAGCTCTGGAAACAAACATATTGAAAATAAACAGCAAGAAACAAAAGCAACCAGAAGTTCAAATGTTTATGATTGTAGTGTTTTTACCTTTTCTAACAGAGTTTGTGATTGTTGAGCATGGCAGGCTCCCTTCTGAAATTTCCCACAGGTTCCCATAGGAGTTCCGTAGCTTGCGAATTTGATGGCAGATATTGACTGTCCATCTCCGCATTTCAGGTGAACTTTGGACTCATGAAGCATTGTAGAGTCTCCATCACTATCGATGTGAAAATTCTCTATAGCCGGAAGGTGCTCATTGGCCTTGACACAAATGCTTGAAACTGTTCTCTTCACTAGTGATATCCTCGAGGAGTCACCACCGAGTTCTTCAAATACTATCAAAAGATTTTTCGTTGGTTTCAGCCATGACCTTGGAACATGATACCTGAAAAGAAAAAAACAAATGGGAGTCAGCAGCTGGGCTTGAATACAAGAAGGATCATTCTTGGAGACTGAGAAAGCAAGTATAGACATTGGGGAACCAACCATCTCTGACTAGGATGTCCGCAGCCTATCTGGCATTTCTGAGATCGAAATGTGCCAACATAATTACATGCACTGCAGTCTCCCTTAGCAAAAACTAACCAGTAACGCCCAAGGCTTTGCCCGTTGACCCATATTTGACCTTTCCCCATGCCTAGCATATCTAAAGCCAATGGTTCATTTCCTCCCGGAGAGTTAAAGTAGGCCTGATACATCAGGTAATAGCCACAATGAACTTAAACTATGACAACGTGTGCATGTCCCACTGACGGGAAAAACAAAGATTTTCCACCAAAACTTGCCTTGTGCCATGTAAGAGGCTGCTGCTTGTTGACAGCGAGCGATCCTGGGATCCAGTTGACAGACGAAACCCCTTCCTCATTTAATAAACCTCTCGTTTCTCCCTGCAGACCGACCTGTTTTGGAATAAAATCTAATCAGCCCCAAAATCTCTGCTCATGTTGCGATGGGAGAAGTAATCGTATGGAAAACAGCGAGAATTTTCTAACCCGATACGACCACTTCTGTCTTGACAAATCCCTGGCTCCTCTACCTATACCGTGCAACAAAACAGGCCCTAGAACTCCAGCTTCCCAAGTTTCAAAATGTAGCCCAACGTTCTTCAATATCACAGGAGAAGATGTACATGGTTAGCATTTAAAATTATTGATAAAACGTAACACTACGGGTTGTGAAACAGACCGGCAATCCAACAGCTACACTCAATATTGCTATCCTATTAATTCCTGCATGTAGATTTGCTGGAACACTGTATTTGAAGCTCCTGTAGTCCATGGATCCATACGCTGACCCTGCAAAATGTATAAAAGTATTTTTCAAGAAAACGCGGCGGTTTAATCTTTACTTCTTCCGCAAAAGATTCAATGCGCGTACCTGATAGCTGTCCGTTGATAAATACGTGAACAACGTGACCTTTGGAGTTTAGACTGAGAGTTGGTTTGCTTCCACCTCGGAGAAAGGATTCAGAAGGGCTTACATCAACACTTCACAAATCCAAGAAGCCATAAGAATAAGTTAGCTCTAAAAAAAGGTGAAATTTATCGGAAGGTTAAACATACTCTCAAAGCTCGCTTACCTTGTAATGTACCACAAATAATCACTACTGTCTCTTGTGAGATTTACTTGCTCCAGCAGACCATTAGCGATCAACGTTGGGCGTGCATCAAGTGAATTTACATCTTCATCATAAGTTTCCCACTGAAGGAGCCGAGCTCCAGAGGGAAGCATTTGCAATTTTGATGTTTGAACTCCAACCTTGTGAATAAGAAGAAGCAAAATACTCATTTCCAGAAATTGGTAATTTTGGCATGCTTAAGTGTTTTGAATTCGAAAAGAGTTTACTCACCTTTGCTGTGTTGAAGACGGCATTTTTACAGTCTGGAAGGATGCTGGTTGACCAGGCTGGCAATTCATAGTGCCTGTTTTCAAATGTCACTCTCGCTGCAACGGAATGGTAGTTTGAGATAAAAGCAGCGCAGTGTCCTCTGCCGGACGTGAAGATGTATGCCTGGAAATGGAGAGAGGTACCAGGTTAGAATTACAAGGAGTTGTCGCTATGACTATCTGAAACATGGGACTAGTAGCTAGCTTGATGCAAATGATTACTTGCTGATAGCTTCCCAATGACCTGACGGTGGCATCTGATGACACTAAAGCTGGCTCACACAGTTTGATAGCTGCGTGCAGCTCCTTGAGATGACCATATTTAGGTTCCCTCATCAGACCTATACATGCCAAAAAAAAGTTCAGCAAAAGTAAGAGTAGAAATAAAAAAAAATTGGGATGCGGAGTTTTAGTTTCTTCACCGTATTCGTCTAGCGGTGCATCATAATCATAGCTAGTTGTGATGAAAGGACCTCCAGCAGTACGTCCGAAATTGGTTCCTCCATGATACTACCATGTCAAAGGCCATTCATTTACAACAAGTAACACAAAATGAATACTGCAAACAGATGAGGCAAGCTGAAGGAGCGAACCATGTAATAGTTAAACATTGTACCACCCTTTTGAATGAAACGAGTAATGGCGAAGGCCAGGTCTTGAACAGGGCGCTGGTGATATGGGCCTCCGAACTCATTAAACCTGCGAGTTAATAAGTTTGACTGAAACTGAAGACCTGAATATAAGAGTAAACGAAGATGACAATTACTGAAAGACAAAATGTTATTACCATCCTGTCCAGGCTTCAGTCCATATCTTAGGCTTGTAAGGTTTGTTAGGAGAGAAATCGTCACAGTAAAATCCGTTACAAGTGTTTATCTGTTTTGGAAACAATGTGCACATAACTAACATTATTCCAATAAATGAAGACGTGACTTAGTGACTTGGGAAAGAGAATGGTGTACGATGGGATCAGGGGCATCGTCTTCCTTGCACATAACCCACGGCACTCCTGTATTCAAACCTTCCGCCATTTTAGCAGCCCATGTCATATAGGCATGTCCTGCTGCTCCTAAGATCTTGCCCTGACCACCATACTCATTCTCAATCTGCACAACAAATATATTTGCATACAGTTTTCAGGTTGTATAATCTAATTCGTAATCAATATTGACAGTTGGAAGTGGGAACAATGTCAAATAAAGAGCTTTAAAGATCAACACCTCAACTTTCAACCAATGTGTACCTGAGAGAGAATGATAGGACCTCCCTGAGATGCAAACAGCTTCTCATTTTTCATCATTTGCACTATTTTCTGTGTGAATCCTTGCATTGCGTCCTTCATATGCATCAGGGAAGAGGGAGTCACAAACTCGCAAATCACAATATAATAAGCCAACGCAGCATTTCATAAGTTGAAAGTAAGCAACCAGATTTGAGCTGAAACATCATTTTTTCAATCGGGTCGTTTTCCAACACGAACCTTGAATGGCTTGTTATCAGTCCGAAAGCTGATACCAGGAACATACTTCAACCAAACGGGAAATCCTCTGAATCATTCATACCCACGAGAAATCAAACAACTCAGCACATCAAAGAATTTAAAATTTATTATCCTGTCAACTAAACTGAATTTCCATTTGTAGTACCACAACCAGAACTCATTTCAAGTTACAGATGAACCTACCCGAAATTCCATTCTGCGCAAACATAGGGTCCAATTCGCAAATGTGCGTAAAGGCCTTGCTTCTGTATGGTCTTTATGAACCTCACCAAATCATACCGTCCCCCAAAATCATACTGCAAGAAAAGGCAAACTCAAACTCAAACTGAACAACTCCAAAAGAACAAAATAAGCAATTCACATGACAAAATTAAGTAGAACATCAAGAAAGGCCTTACATCGCCAGGAGATGGCTCGTGGACATTCCAAAACACATATGTATCAATGACATCTATGCCTCCATCTTTAGCCTTCTTTATAAGACCTTCCCACATCTGCAATCAAACCCCATTTCACAAAATCATAAAAAACTTATCACGAACTCAACTTTTAATGAATAAAAAGTCCTTTAAAAAAACAAGTGCAGAAAAAAAGAGAAATTTCAAACAGGCAACTGAGCATACATCTGGTGTGCTTCTAGGGTAATGAATGGACCCAGAGATGAGAACTCTCCTCCGCCCATTTATCAAAATAGCTTTTTTATCATACCCAACACTGCTTGAGTTCACCATCTCAACTCCCACTACACTAAAGGTGAGTAGCAACAGCATCAGCTGCTTGGAGACTGAGCTAGTCTCCCTCATCTTCCTCACTCAACTCACTCCCTCAAAACTTCCACAGCTCCAAAGATTGAATCTTTATGTGGTATTTTCACTGTAGAAAATAGTTGCTGGTCGCAGTGAATTATGCGTGAGACAAGAACACTGTTTTGTGGATGATCAGACCAGACTGAATCCTGGTGAGATCAATGAATGTAGTGGTAGAGACATTTACTACTCATCCGTAAACAATGAATTCTGCTACATTTCTTGTAATCTGTTGCAATCAAATTGTTTGGCATTTTGTTGGGAATTTGAATATTTGATTAAAACAATGTTATCATTGTTGGCCTGAGATTTAAATATTCAAAAAGTAAGAACCCTAAGGAAAAAGGAGGATTAAAGTTAACAAAGTGTGATTTGAAAACTCAAATATCTGTCTCAGAATTCACTCATGAATGATTTTTTTTTTCTTGTTGAAAATGTCATTTGTACCGACACATAGCTTGTTTTTACATAATTGCGTACAAATGAAATTTAATATGGATAGCAGTTAAAAAGTATATATTTTAAGTGACAGTTTTCACTTACATGAAAAGGTGAGATATTTAAGCCCGGTTTTTGAAAAATATGATGGATAGAAAGAAATTTTTATAGGAAAATGAAAAAGTATGTTCCGTTATTCTTGAGAAAATTAAAATATAGAGTAAATTAGTTTTTAATACTTTTTATTCACGAAATTTAAACTTTAACACCCCGAATTTAAACATTTGGATTAAAACACCTCATATTCGCCACTTTTTTTGAAGTCGTCACCTCAAAAGAAATGTCAACTTTAAAAATATCTCAAAAAATATCAAAACAATTTAAAAAAATTCAAAACTTCGTAAAACTGATAAGCGAAATGCAACCCTTTAGTAACACTTTTGATAAAAAAATATGCATTAAGAATATTTTTGAATAAATTTAATTTGATATTTTAAATATTTACCAAAATGTAGTACAAACTTTTATAAAAAATATAAACAAAATGTTACTAAATGAGAGAGATCGCTGCTGCTGGAGAGAGAAATTGATGATGCTGAGTTTGAAAAGGGAGAGAAATTGTTGTTGCTGGAGCAGCTGCTCTGGTGCTAATCCTCCAGCACCTCCACCGGTGCAGATGCTCTCATGTTATGGGCATGACACCTCTATTAATCCTCCTATCAATTT
>JAWWMW010000473.1:156654-176335 GCA_035048345.1 Echeveria elegans
AGATTCACTCAACATCAAAACACCAAGGACCGGAACCTAATTACTAGAAACTACGGTTACGCAAATAACCTAATCTTGGAGTATATTTCCGCTATTTTCACAAAGCCTTTTCATTTCTCAAATTCTCTTATAAATATAACAATTCCTTCTCATTGTAAAATTAAGTCTTCAATATACAACAAGCCTTCACCCATTCGGCTTTCTAAGCATTTTGAGTCTGTTCGCTCTACATTGCTCAGATTTTCTGAGTTTCTTTACATGGTATCAAGAGCCTAACTAATTCTCTTACGACAGGACAACCTGTTCCCTGATCTTCGTTTCCACCCTGACCTTTCTATCTCTGCTACTCTCCATTGATACTTCTTCATGACAGACTCCAGCTCTGTTCAAGTTGAACAAACGAGTCAACTTTCAAGCACCGATGCTGTTTTTTATATCAACCCTGCTGAAAATATTGGAATACCATTAGTTACACAACTTTTAGAAGGTCCAGAGAACTTCGTAACATGGAAGAAATCCATGATAAGAGCTCTGGCTTTCAAGAAGAAGCTGGGATTTATTAATGGGAAAATTCCTAAACAAGAGGATCCGAAAGCCCTCGATAAGTGGGAACAGTGCAATAACGTTGTTCTTTCCTGGATTACTAACTCTGTTTCTAAAGATATTGCAGGTGTTTTAATTCATTTCAATGACGCTAACCAAGCTTGGAATGATTTGGAGGCCAAATATGGTGGTTCTAATGGCCCTACCCTATTTGCACTGCAAGTTGAAATACAAAAGCTCAAGCAAGGAGACCTAACCGTGGCCAACTGCTACAACAAACTTGTTCAGATATGGGCTGAGGAAGATGCCATGACTAATCAAGAGTTTTGTGACTTAGGGTCTGAATGCAAATCCACAACATGGATAATATCAAAAAGAGAGCTTGACAGAACAATGAAATTCCTGATGAATCTGAATGAAGTACATTCCCAGGCAAGGGCACAAATCCTAGCTACTGATCCTTTTCCAAATATCAACAAAGTCTACAACACTATAAGACAGAATGAAAAGCAGCAAGGAATATACATACCAGTCCATGGGGATGGAGCAGCCCTAAGCATAACCAACAATCAAGGAGGTAACCCTGTTCAACACAGTCCCCAAATTACTAACAGTTCAATGTTCAGTAATCAACAGAACCAAAGCAAGAACAATAAGAGGGGCAACATGAACCAAGGAACCAAAAACAAGAAGAACTTATTTTGCAATTATTGCCAAATGACAGGACATACCAAAGAAGTCTGCTACAAACTACATGGATACCCACCAGGACATAAGTTGTACAGAGGCAATCAAGGCAACATAAATGAGAAAAGTTTTGTTAACAATATTGTTACTGACCTCGATTCCACAGGAACTTGTTACAACAAAAGGAACACTGAGCAGGGAACTCAAACTGATTTGGATTCCATTAAGGACCAGTTGAGCAAAATCATGGCGCAGATGTCGCACCTGAGCACCAATGGAAACACAAATCATCACTTGGCAGGTATTGCGTGCTTAAGTTCTATTAAAGTATGCAAAAATGAGTGGATTATTGACAGTGTGGCAAGTGATCACATCACCCCTCACATTGAACTGTTAAGGGATGTCAAGGCACTAAGTACTCCATACATCGTAGGATTGCCAAATGGAAACACTGTAAATGTTTCACATACTGAAAATTATGTCCTGAGTCCAGGAATCACATTATTCAATGTATTATTGGTGCCTAGCTTCAAATACAATTTGATAAGTGTAGGAAAACTCATCACAGACTCACAATGGGAAATATATTTTACTCACAAAGGTTGTTATATTCAGGGGACAGCAACTCAGACATCATTTTTGATTGGTCAGCTTAACTAAGGGCTTTTCAAGGTTCAAGAAGAACACAAGGGACACTGTGCTGCGACACAGTTAAATAAGAACTCTATCATGCTTTGGCACAATAGACTTGGACATGTTCCTTTTTCAAAAATTAATGACCATTTGAAACACTATATTCCCATTTTGAATTGCAAGATTACTGATATTCATTCTGATGTGTGCCCTAAAGCCAGACAGACAAGGCTGTCTTTTCCTAATAGCCTAACATCCAGTGCAGCCAAATTTGATTTAGTGCATGCAGACCTGTGGGGACCATACAAAGTGCCTAGTATGACTGGAGGATGGTATTTTATCACACTCGTGGAGGATTTCTCAAAGTGCACCTGGACTTTCATTTTATCCAACAAAGGAGAGGCCACTGAACAATTAATCCATTTCTACAGTCTAGTGCAGACTCAGTTTGGAATCTCTATTAAAATGCTTCAAAGTGATAATGGTTCAGAATTCCTTAGCTCAAAACTGTCACAGTTTCTACATACTCAGGGTTGCATACATCATACTAGCTGTCATTACAGTCCACAACAGAATGGAACAGTAGAGAGAAAACACAGACACTAACTTGAGACAGCTCGGGCTTTGAAGTTACAAGCCAACATGTCCGATAGCTTCTGGACAGATTGCATACTGACTGCCATCTACATTATCAACAGAGTTTCATCAGCTCTATTAGAAGGTAAGTCACCCTATGAACTGTTATTTGATCAGAAACCAGATCTTAATAACATGAGGATTTTTGGAGTATATGTTACATAACCAATACTCGTCCCCACAAGGATAAGTTTGCACCTAGATCATCACGCTGTGTTTTCATTGGATACCCCAGTCACACTCTATACAAGTGAGCAGAGATGTAGTCTTTCAGGAAGACATATTTGCATATCAAGAAAAGAGCCTCCCATTGATAATGCCCACTACAGAGTCAACACAAGAACTCCCTACATATCTGCCTCAAATTGTGATACCTAACCCACAAGAAAATGATGAACAGCATGAGGAGCTCACTAATCATTCTCTACCTACTAGCCCTACTAGAAGTCCCTCACCTGTTTCCCCAGACGTTTGGCAAGAGTTACGAAGGTCAGACAGAATTCGAAAATCATCTACATTACTGAAGGACTTTGTTTGTGAGTCTGCAGCTAACAGTTCGATAAGGTACCCTATAGCTTCCTATGCTAACTATTCAGCATGTACACCATTATTTCAAAAGTATTCCGCTGCTATCCTAAGTGACTCAGAACCGACGAGTTTCACTCAAGCTAGTCAGGACAGAAACTGGATTAAAGCCATGGAGAGTGAACTCACAGCTTTAGAGGCCAATACCACATGGGAAATCACGACATTACCAGCAAACAAAAAGGCTATCGACTGCAAATGGGTCTACAAGGTAAAAAGAAATTCAGATGGAAGCATTGAACGCTATAAAGCACGTCTTGTGGCAAAGGGTTTTACTCAACTTGAAGGGTTGGACTATCATGAGACATTTGCACCAGTGGTGAAAATGAACCCGGTTAGGACGTTACTAGCAGTGGCTGTTGCCAAAGGGTGGCCCCTTTATCAACTTGATGTTGATAACACCTTTTTACATGGAACACTAGAGGAAGAAGTTTACATGACCATACCACCGGGCTTTTATCAAAAAGAGAAAAAGGCAGGAAGAGTGTGCAAACTTATCAAAAACATCTATGGGCTCAAACAAGCATCTAGACAATGGTTTAGCAAGTTTAGTGAAGCCTTAATAAATTATGGGTTTCTAGAAAGCCTCAACGACTACTCTATGTTTACCTACACAAAAGGAAGGGATCTCATAGTCCTCCTTGTCTATGTTGACGAACTCATAATAACAGGTAGATCGACTGATCTTATCTCCAAAGTTAAAGCCTTCATACATCATCAATTCAAAATCAAAGATCTTGGACAACTTCACTACTTCCTAGGCATTGAAGTTGCTCGGTCCCCCACTGGTCTATTCCTAAACCAAAGAAAATATGCACTGGAACTCATCTCTGAAGCAGGACTCACAACTTGCAAACCAAGCACGGCTCCTATTGATCCTAAACATAAACTAGCACTCTCCACAGCCCCACCACTAGCAGACCCAACACCATACAAAAGACTGGTTGGCAAATTGCTATATTTAACAGTGACAAGATCAGATATTGCCGATGCTACACACATTCTTAGCCAGTTTCTACAAAAGCCTACTCAAGAGCATTTGCAAGCAGCGCATAAAGTCCTACGTTACCTCAAGCAAGCTCCATCTCAAGGCCTTTTTATCCAGCTGACCAGCTCCTTTCATTAACCGCATACTGTGACGATGATTGGGGGTCTTGTCCCGTGACACACAGATCCATCACTGGCTATGCCATCCTCCTTGGATCATTCTTAATATCCTGGAAAGCAAAGAAACAGGAAGTTATTTCCCATTCATCAGCCGAAGCAGAATACCGCTCAATGGCAAATACCTGCTCAGAACTTGTCTGGCTTCATCGACTGTTGCAAGATTTCCAGGTCACACCAACCATTCCTATACCCCTCTTCTGTGACAACCAATCGGCTCTCCACATCGCTCGCAACCCGGTCTTTCATGAGAGCACAAAACATGTCGAGCTCGATTGCCACTTGGTTCGACCGCACTTCACATCGGGTTTTATCTCTCGCAATCGGTTCCCTCCGTCAACCAGCCCGCCGATCTCTTCACCAAGGGCCTTAATCACGACTCTCTGACTCGCCTGGCGTCCAAGCTCAACGTCCGCAACTTGCTTCACATGCTGAGCTTGCTGGGGGGTGTTGAGAATTCTCTTCGATCTCCGTCGTCTCCATCCTCTATAACCCTAAATCACTAGATTCACTCAACATCAAAACACCAAGGACCGGAACGTAATTACTAGAAACTACGGTTACGCAAATAACGTAATCTTGGAGGATATTTCCACTATTTCCACAAAGCCTTTTCATTTCTCAAACTCTCTTATAAATGTAACAATTCCATCTCATTATAAAATTAAGTCTTGAATATACAACAAGCCTTCACCCATTCGGCTTTTTAAGCATTTGAGGCTGTTCGCTCTACATTGCTCAGATTTTCTGAGTTTCTTTACAAAGAAGAAAAAATCTACTGTTTTGAAGTCCTGGTAAGCACTGAGTCGATCACGACGAATTAGTTAGAGATCATCCACATTAGTATCCACTCACTGGTCTAATAATAATCAAGAGATCAAACAGAGCATTTTCACTTGAATTGAAATCATTCTTTTATTAAAAACAATATACAAATCCTTTATGCAATTCAATGTTTTTTCTTTCTTTCTCCAAACAATTATTTGTCACGCTTGATCAATTTGCATCATTTATTTACGGTTAACGAAACGGCAATCCTTCCTGATCTCTCCTTGAAGCCCGGTCAATGGATTGTTCTCCGACAGCTTCAGAATAGCCTTTGCAAATATGTCGTGAAAGTACCCATTGTCTCCAGCAAACTTGATAACATACGGAGAAGTTCTTGGATCAGAAAGAAGTTGCTGATCCACCACAAGCAAACCATGGTGTTTCAACAAGTTCTTGAAGTAGTAGTTATCAAGAATCATAGGCGTCTCACGGTCAAATCTTGCGTAATCAACCGCTTTAGGGTCAGGGAATGGTGATGGGCAGCGGCCTTTAAGGTATATCGCGTGATCGGGGTCCAATGTAGGATCGACTGTTGGGTATAGTCTTTGGACAAGATTTACGCAATGAACTCTGCCTACTGAGTGAGCACCTGAAAATCAAATACCCAAGAAATTATTAAGTTGGTTATTTTTTTTAAAAAAAAATTTAGTAGGAGTATTATGGAGCATTAGGCCGGTGGCCGGTGGGAATGTGTACCTAGTAATGCAACACTTTCCTCAACGTCAAGGCCTGCAGATGCAAACACGGACAATACAGTAGAGGTGGACGCGTTGTGATGAGGAATGAACTGATCAATTATGCTGTAATAGCTCTGTATGGCATCTCTGCGTCCTGTTTTGATCGTTATTCTTGGCCCTCCGAGCTGTTTCAAGATACAGTATTACTCGATATGTAATTTTCATTTTACCGAATAGGCAACTGATTTTTTTTTTTTGAAGTTCAAGAAATCGAGAAAGTTACCATTACAATCCCATCTCTGGCAGAGAGCGCGACAATGTCAGCACATGAGACGACATCAGGGCATTTGCTTTCGACAGCTGCCTTGATTTTACCTACATACTTGAAGTTTCTCATCCCAAAGCTCTTTTCGGAGATTTGTTCCGATTTAAGTCCAGTAACAGATTCCAGCAAGAAGGATGCATCACATGACTGCAGAACAACAAAATTAGCAAACAAATATTATTTGATCACATAAACAATTTTCAGAAATCAAATGGAATATGTATAAAAAAATTACCTTGACAATGCAATCATGGAAGAGGTTCCTGAGCCATGAAACAGCAGTGTTACCGTGCTCGTAGTAGAGGCTGATCACCTCTTTCCTGACGATTTCCTCTACAGCTGGGCAAGATTTATTGTAGTAATTCAACTGAAGCTGGCATTGCCCTTATCATCATCACAAGCATAATAAATTGTAAGACTAAGCCCTTGCCACTTTCATAAATTGTAGATTCAAACTCGGTTGCTGACAAGCAAGAATGATTTATACCTGAATAAGCTTGAAGGAGTGTCGAAATGGCAACAAAGAGGAGGGCGGACGAACGGGCGCTGAAAAGCTTGGAAGACATTATTGTACTGTTGAGGAGGTTTTGAAACTGAGGGATGTTGTGTTTTGAAAGATCAAAGTGTGATGATCTTATATAGGAAACAAGTGTTACGCCCGTCGTTCTGATGAGAATATGGGGATAACCGTTTATTATATCGCTTTATAAATCTCTCTCGAATAAGTGTCTTTCAATTTTTTTCTCGTGTGTCCATTCGATGCCCCTCAAACTTTCCAACGTTTTCCGCTCACTTTTAATTTTTAATTTTTTAATTTAAATTTTTTAATGAGTCGTTTAATGAGTCAGGTTAGGTTCGTGAGTTTGTTTAACGAAGGATGATGAATGTATTGTATTGTATAATAGATGGAATGTATAATCAAGGAAGCTTAATTAATTAGCTTCTCATTTGGTTTTTGCTTTTGTTTTGTTGATTAATTTATCATATATCAACTGATGAACTTATTTCAATTTTCTTTTGTCTAGTAGACAACATTGTTTGACATTTTGTGGGATGTTCCACGCTTCGTCCTTACAGACGTTCATTACTGATATTTCCTTACAGACGAAAAATCAGTTTTTTTTTAAAAAATTTATCAGATATTTTAATCTCCCTATATGTAATTGGAGAATAGAGTTTGGCGGTTACCTTGACGGTTTCATTCCATCCCCGTAGATCTACATTAAACCTCCACTCATCAAACTGAATTTATATCTACTATATATAATTGGAGAACCTCATTTAATTAATTTATAAAAATATTATCAGTATTTTTTTATTAAAATTTTTATTTATAAAAATATATTTCGATTGTTTTTACAAATACTAAAATACTCAATTAATATATCATAAACTTCAAAACAAAAAAGAGAACTGTGCAACAAATACTAGTGAAAAATAATTAATAGAATCTCGACTGAATGTGACTATACATTTTAATTTAATCGATTTTGTTTATTTTGCTATAGTTTTTCTAATTAACTTTTTGGGTTAGATGCTTGCTTCTTGTGTTTTGGCAACCTCCTAAAATAAAAACAAATTGTAACCGAAAGTGTTTGGTCATCACCAACACGGTGGTGTCCTATTGATAAAGGTTCAGTCATGAAATTTTTAGGTATAGACAGTTCAATAAATGTATGCACAAATAAAAATAAAGTTTTTGATCTTAAAAGAAAAAGAAAATCAGGCAGAGAACTCTTTTAATTTGCTGTCAATATTGACTTCATCCGCAACATCTAAACCCTAGACATCTTATATTCAGGCAACCGACAAGAGATTGTGTCAAACTAATCGACGCCCTCTCTCAGTATTAGTTTATTTGAATATGTGATAAATAAATTCCGGGATAATCCAAATCACATTTCGGTCAACAAAAATGTATTTCTACATATCTACCATATCACTATCAATATGTATTTCTAAATTTAAAAAATGTGGGTATACAAGTTGTATACGAGATGACTTGTCAATAGTTTTATTGAAGTATACTTCGGAATAATGAATCAACAAAAGGACTTATTGAAATCATTTTAAGATAAAATTAGATGATAACTATAAATTAAGAGAAATGATAATGACATTAGTTTGAGAAAGATGTGCAAAAGAGGGCTCAAATCTAAGGCTCCGTTTGGTTACGGGAAAAAAGTAAGAAATTTTTTTTAAAAAAAAAATGATTTTCTCATGAAAAAGTTGTAAGGAAAATTTGATCTCAATTTGCCTATTTTTTTCATTTTTTTCCTTACAACTAAACACATAATTTCATTTTTACTCAAAATTTTCCTTTTCTCACAACCAAACAAAGCCCAAGTAATTTGAAGTTTTCTCTTTAGTCTTAATTATTATACGTGCAAAGGACATTCCTAATAACTAGTACAACTGGAGCTTATAGTAGAGGTTAACTACTGCTCCTACCACCGTCACATTATAAGTATCTATTTTTTTGTTGTTGAGTTTTTTCAAATTATGTGTTTAATTAAACAAAAAAATTATAAAAATAGATAATATTAGTCATGTTTTATATTTTCAATACTTATAATAAATGTATGTACACGGATATTTTTTCGGATAACGGATTACACAGGTACACAATCATACAAGATATACTGACATCGAGTACCTATAATCTAATAAAAGCTCAGGTCCCAATCAGACACCAATACTCAATAAAAAAGACAACATTAAAATTTAATGCTTCAAAACCCTTCACTAAACAAGCCCTCGAGAAATGAAGAGTCACGGACCGCCGACTCCTCAACTTCCACCGGACTGTCGGAGACTCAACGACACCTTCGTCGCAGCTTCACCGGAGGGGTTGCGACGTGAAACAAAACAGCCAACGACCGCCATGTACACTAATTACTTAAATGACATTTTTATACATGTATTTTTAATATGCGCAAAAATGAATATAAAATTTTAATTTGGGACGAATGGAATATTAAGTAATATTGTATCGTAATAACTAAGTAATTCATTTAGTAACATTACCCCCCTTTTAGTGCGGATCTCAAAAATGTCAAACATGTTCAAATTCCTCTCCAATCATTAGCCTTATTGATTATCTAGACGAGCATGTTCATGTTCATGTTATGCCATTTTCCGCATACATAACCAAACACAGCTATACTTTCCTTCTATTATTTTCCGTTGTATGATTTTGAATTATTTGATTTATCCATTTTTGAGCATAAAATCCCAATGATATATAAAATGTAGCTTATAGAGCACTTCATAAATTGTTTGAGTATTTAATCACTAATACTGTATTATATATATGCAGTAGTGATTGCAATGTGATCTACAAGATTTAATTGGAGAGACTATTAATTTATAATTAAATTGTTTGTGAAGTATTGACTTCAACTCTTTTTCAGATTTGGGAGAGAGTAGAACGTGAGGTTTGAGATTGTCAAATCAAGGATATCCGATCCGATCCGATCCAATCCGTAGTCAATTAAAGATGTATGATGTCTGAATATTTTTTTTCGATGGGTGGTTACAAGTAGTACAAGAACATTCTTGTAGCATATCTAGCTAATTCAAAATACATAATTATCTATTAATGCTCAGGCTTCAACAGCATCTCCACCAATGATTTCAATGACTCGATGGCAAGAACTCCAACTCCATTGCGCAAGCAACTTCATGTAATACACAACTGCAGAACTCCAACTCCATTGCGCAAGCAACTTCATGTAATACACAACTGTAGAACTCCAACTCCATTGCGCAAGCAACTTCATGTAATACATGACTGCCACGCCAACGACGGGCAGAATAAACAACCTCCACGCAGATGCGGGAGAAATGAAAGACACCTAAATGGAGACAAAATCCATAGGTAAATATGGTGAAGACAGGGTTTGAACTCTGAACCTCTGAAAAGTTTGTCAGACTTCTCAACCAATGGGCCACCACCCCATTGGTATGTGTTGATAATGTTGTTTAATTACAAGAGTATTACAATTACATCTATTCTTATAAAAGAATATACAAAAGGATGTAAAACCAAATAGAAAATGATAAAATTACCCTTCATTAAACAAATAAAATGATTACACTATCCATTATCCATTAACCTTTCTAAGCTCATACTTGAAGCCTAAACTTTAAATACCATAAAATAATATGAAAATAAATTAAAAAATAAATATTAAAAATAAAAAAGTAATCATGTGGAGATACGAAAAAATATAAGCAAAAATTATATAAAATAAAACATAAAATTTTAAAAAAATAAATATTAAAAAAATTATGCAAAAAACATTTAACACTTAGGGAAAATCGGATGGAAATACGAAAAAAAATTCCGTCGGGACGACGAAAGCGTAACTAATACAATATGAATATGATGATGTAGTGTACAGCCTGTTGCTTGTATTGTATCGTGTCGTACCACATGACATGATTTTGTTGACAGTGGCTGTTGTCAACCCAAAATGGGAAATGGTGACCGGCATGGCCATATGAGAATTGGTTTCTGACTTGTATATACTTATTCGGATTTCTGTGTCGGTCTACTTTTTCGTGGCTGGAAAAATATAATTATTTTTTCAAGAAAAAAATTCCAGCAGATTTTTTTTTTTTTTGTAGTTTGGTCGACAACGAATGCCCAACAACAGATGATTATCAAGTTCAATAATACTATTAACTCACAAAAAGACAACACATCATATATATATTCTACGTAAATGTCTTCATCACCTTTATGACCAGCACTCCAGCAGGCACCATATGTATAAAAAAAAAACAAGCGTTTTGAAAGTGACAATTGTGTGCGTACCATATCTTGCAGTTAGACTGCACACAGCTGACCTGAAGAACACAAACGTTAGACTTAAGGATACCGTCAACCAGGTAACTTTTACTTTGCTCTTTGTGTAGTACGTAGGATGATATGGTAATGCAAGTGGCTTTTCGTTTCACCAATTCCTTGATTTTGATTTACCTAATTTTATGCAGCTGAGATCAGGGGCGGAGCCAGGAATTAATTCATACTGTGGCTAATTTTTACAGTGTTAAAGGTTTAGTTGAGTTGGATAAAGAGGTAGGGCTGAAGTCTTTGTAATTGCCATGAGATTGAGTTCGAATCCTTCAATACTCAGTGATTTTTTCCCTTTTCTTAAAATCTACTTGCGCTGCAGCCCAAGTAGATTATGGCTGCCTACGCCCCTGGCTGAGATTCAGCAGAAGCTTTTGTATATTGATATAATCCTCTTGTGTATAATACTGGGGGATTGCTGCTTACTTGTACAAGTAAGCTCACTTCCCTTACGTTCTCCTATGAAGGATATTACTGTTGTGAAAGGCAAGCAGGATTATCCTTCGATCTATGCTGATTTCGCAGTGTGCTGAAGTAGTAGTAGCCATCCACCTTGTGAGGTTCGGATCCAGTGGAGAGAGGTGTAAGGGTTTGGCAGACCTCAGACATGGAGTGTGCCAGTCTTGGACCCTTTTAACTGGTCTCTTTTGTTCCATTTTTTTATGAATACAAGTTGTACTTCTTCAATGTTTGTTTCTCAGCCAAACTAGACTCTCATGGATGGTTATCTAATGTATGCACATGCTGTTGTAACTTGTATTTATTAACAATGATCACAAGAAGGTTGTAAACGTGGGGATGTTTATTTATCACTGTGTTTTTTTTACCTTCGTTATCTTAATAAGTCACCAGAACAAGTTGAACAAAATTCAATTTTTTCATCAAGGAATACATAGCATGTACAGTTGCTTTTTGAACAGTTCTTCTCTTTGAAGTTTGAACTGAGCAGCAATTGACTCAGGCACTGCACACAAGGATTTTAAATGAGTATACACTTCACTAGGGGTACATTAAGTTAACCGCTACTACAGGCAAGTAGTCTTCTGCTTTGCAGAACAGGGTCTCATTAACATCTTTTGCAAGCCAAAATTCCCTATTCAATCCACAAGGCTCACTGTATCCTGCCACAAGCTGAAGCAATAATAAATATCAGCTGCCTTACACGGCTGGTGGCTCTTGTGTCCTAAATTCATGGGGAGAATCTCCGGGAAGAGGATGAATGCTTTCACTAGGATTACTAAATTGATGGGAAGTTTCACTTTGTAGAGCCCATTCCAGCCTTCTTCTCCAGCTTATAAACTCAACCAGAATGGAATTGCTGACAATTGTAATTCCAAAGCCACAAAAAGTGGATAGGAGCACAGATAAGACAGCTTGCATGTGCAGCTGTAAATGTCATTTCCAACCTCAAAATGAATGTCCATCTTTAGCAAATAATATATTCTATTTTATTCAGCTCGTTCAAACGAAAATATGGAAATGAATCAAGTGCCTAAACCAGTGAGCAGACAGGTTACATGTATTGTGAGCATTTAATAGCACATAATATAATATAAAAAACATACTTTGTTGTTTGAAAGAGGAAAGCTTACCCTCAAGTAGAAAACATGAGCGAAGATAAAGATGAGTCCAAACTGAACAGTGGCATAGATCCAAACAAATTGCTTCCCCACTGAAATACAGCCAGTTGGTCAAGTTACAAAAGTTAACAAAGAAACATATGAATGCTCATTTACTCACCCATAGTTTAATCCCAAAGAGGGAAAAAAACTCACCCATAGTTGTAGCCATCATCGACGAAAGTAGACCCAATATGCAAGAAAACGGGAGTGAAATAGTGATCGCCCCTGATCGCAGTTTACCACCCTGCGAAGCACTTTTTAAATTCACTTATTTTTGAAATGAAAGAGATAAGCAGTTCCATTGATTTTACTTACCAAAAGCATCTCTAGGAAACAGAAATAAGCTAGCATGCTGACGATTATAAGGAAAGGAACATCTTGGCAAATCCTATAAAATTGAGAAATTTCAGTGTTTTCTCTTTGCCAAATAAATCCATAATTCACAAGGTTAGACTCATTGAGAGTTAACGTACCTGCATCTGTTACTTTCGACAATAACCTCCTGCCCAGAAATGGACTGAGCACTTGGTATTCTTAGGAGAGTAACAGGAAGATTTTGAACCTCCTCCTTGCATAGTTCACAAATTTTGTTTCCTTTTATGCTAAACCACTTGACTAAGCAATCTTTGTGTGCAAGAGCCAATTCACCTTTGCAACGGCATTCCATCTTAAAAGTCTCGCCATCTTCTCCTAATTCAATCATGCAAATTCGACACAGGGCTTCTTCTTCTGCAATGTCTTCACCTTCTTGTCCCACTCCACCTAAACCATGAAGCCAGAAAGAAATGTTGTATCTTTTCAGTTTAGCTTAAAGTATTTATTACTTTTATAATTATTGCCTCCAGTTTACATAGTCAGTAAGACGGTTATGGTCGTTTCTATCGTTAAACCAACCCACATTTATGGTTAGGGATTCAAGAACCACAGGAATAAATTCAGAAACACTATGTAGTTTAAGCTGTGGGTAATACTGCAACTGATGCTAATAACCCATTATCAGCGAACTTGGAAAAACTGAAACTATATATAATATAAAACCAAGATTGTTGTTATAACTCTATCAGAAAATTGTTTGCAAAATTTCTGTACCGGCAAGTGATGATGGATCCTCTGATGCTGCAACTGTCATGTCAGATGGTTGAATAGCATTTACTACACGAATTACAGTGCCCCCAACAGATTCAGTAGGTTTATTGCTTCCATCTTTTGTTATCCAGGGGACTGAAGGTGAGCTACAAATAGGTGCATGCCACACAAATCTCTGGTATAATTCAGTTAAGAAACGTTAAATTGAGTTCTAAACATCTGATGAACCAGAGAGCCAACTATAAAAATCATAAAGAAAAAGAACGTAAAAGATATTGTAATTAGTATGTAAAAAATCTAACCGAGTAGTCTACAGCATCAATATCACAACTTCTGCGCGCAGACTCAGGGTTTGAGTGTAAAGTTCCAGTCACTGGCAAGGACAACGACCTTTTAATTTTAGGATTGAAAAGCTTGGTTAGAGATGCTGATCTTGAAACTGAAAGCTTCTGGACTCCCAATGCGTGGATAGCTGCCTTGTCGAGGTCCAATGTAATATTTCTCGGCCGGGTTCCTATTTTCGGAAACAAATTTCTTAAGGAAGATTTCTCCTTCGATGAATGGGCAGAAGACACTCGAGGACTGCAAACTGGTGAAGAGTTTGCCTTTTTAGGGGTATGAGCAGGAAATGAAGGTATATCGATTCTCACTTCAACCGCTGGAGACTCCATAGTTCCTGAAGGAAACTGCACTACAAGATTTTCAATCCTCCACGTCTGAGCAGGTCGGACAACCTCTTCAATAATTTCAGTTGATATGTCAGCCTGAGAGATAAAACATGATTCTGATAGATCATAATGGATTTGTGTTAAAAGTATTAAAAAGTAAGGGAAACTAACATTTCAAATCAGTTTCAGAAAAAGAACTGATGCGCATGACCGACAACCATCACATGTCATTTCATATCACAGACCACAAATTAGGAATCATGGTTCTAAGAGAGCTCTATGTAACTAACAAACTGAAAAGAAAAAAACAAAACGAATGAAGATAAAATTGCTGACCATGAAAGATGAAATGTAAATGAATCCAACTAATTGAAGACGGTTCGATATGCATTTCTGTTACACATCAAATTGTAACACAACCCAATCTCCACCATTTATCCAGCACACTATGTCCGGCCTCTTGCGCTCGGCAAATTGGACTTTAAGCAAAGTACTCATACAGTACCCAAAAACCTTGAAATCAACAACAACAGCAACACATTCTCTAAGGAAATAAGAAAATGCCTCGCACCCACTAAAAAGCCCAGCTGCAACTGAAAAGCTCCCGACATTTGGGGATCAGTTTCTGTCTTTTCAAAATCAAACCAACAAAATGAAAAACATATTCAGATTCAGGACTCAGTGGAACACGGACAGTCACAGTCAGCACCTGAAACATGAAACACGCACCACTGGATCCATACAGCGACCAAAAAGACCAGAATTGACACAGACCCATCTCAGGATTTCAGAAAAAAGATGTAAACTTGCATAAAAAAAAAAAAGAAACAACTTTCAGAAACTACCTTCGTCACCGGAATAGGAGCAGCGTCTTCTCCAACCCTCATGACGGAAGAACAACAACTGGGGCGAGTGAGGCGCCGCCGCAGGAGTAGAGAGATCAAGAGGAAGCACCATCCATCGTACGGAGAAAAGGTTTGACGAAGCGGAAGAAGACAAGTAAAAGAAGGAAGAAAACCGTAAAACAAGGGATTGCGGTTTTTCGAGATTAACCTTTAATTAATTGCTTAAATATCAATCAATTGCCTTTTTATTTTTACGGGTCAATTACATAAAAAAATTTCTATATGTACCACTTTTTTCAGATGACATCCTCCGTTCTATTTTCACACTTAAATATCTTTTATCATTTTCAATTAGACACCCTTTGTAATTTTAAAAACTTTAAAAATCAAATTGAAAATCCAAAAATTACAATTCAACCCCTCATCTTTCTCCTCCTCCACCTTCTCCACCACCACCTCATCCTCTCTCTTTCTCCTCCACCACCACCACCACCCCTCCACCACCACCACCACCACCCTCATCCACCACCACCTCCACCACTACCTCCTCCTCCACCACTCCCTCCACCACCACCCCTCCTCATCCACCACCACCACTCCACCATTGGTAGTGGTGGAGGAGGTGGTGGAAGAGGGGTGGAGGAGAAGGAGCTGGTGGTGGTGGAGAAGGAGGGATGAGGAGGTGGCGGTGGTGGAGGATGAGAGATTGAATTGTATTTTTTATATTTCAATCTAAACTGTAATTATCCCTATTTTTATTTTGGAGATAAATCAAAACAAAGATTTTTCTTCTTGTGGTCGTAAAGTTGTTTCTTTGTTACGACCTGACCTGACCAGACCAGACCGCAGATTGTTATCTGTTCGTTATCCGGCCATGGTCACCTCCATTCCACGTGACGTTACGCGTGCTTGTCATTTTAACATTCATTTTGTTTTTGTTTTTCGAAAATAAATTATGCACGGATGGCTTGATATGCACTTCCATTAACATCGTCAGTGACATAAGACTATCTGCATTTATGCTCCTTTGATGCATCATCAGCATTCAGCAGTGCAGGCCTGACGAGTGATGATATCATTTGTTGAGGAAAAGTAGGGCCCTGATAGTCCCCCCCAGCAACAAGCACACTTTGGATGCTAAGTATTATTGGTCATCAGGGCCGTTGGTGACCTTAATCTCCAAAAATCTTTCCACTGGCTGTCTGCATATCGGGCAACGGTTTGTCTGGATCCTTAACAGTCTAGCACAACTGCTGCACATGCACTGCATCACAGACAATCAGATTTAGTGACTGTCACGACGTCATCAGCAACAAAAAGAGTTCAAAGATTCTGTTACAAGCTAGTTTTACTCTAAAATGATAACACCCATATAAAAAAGAAACATATAAGACAATAGGATTACCATGTGCCGACAAGGAAGAACAGTTGTGTCTCGAGGTTCAGTTAGGCAAATAACACACTCCTTTCCGGGGTCATTCCCATCAACATCCCCGTCTACCGAGTTTCCAATTCCAAAAATTTCTTGCAGCTCATACCTCATTCCATTCACCCACAAGACCTGTTTAAGAACTTTCAACTTGAATACCCCATCCCCATCTTTCAAAAATACTGCCTGAGTTAACTGAGAATTAATCGGTAACAGTGTAGGGTTTCCACCAGTTCCAGTCTCCACACTCTGAGAGGCCTCTGCCTTCACAGCCAATGGATAGACATCTGCCTCACCTACTTTCAATAATTCTGTGTCCTCATAGCTCGAAAAGTCTATCCCTGTTCCTGAGGGTTGTCTGAACTTTTGGCCTAAGCCTCGCTCAAAATGCACAATCACAGGTTGCAGCAGATTTTCCTTCGTTGGTATTAAGTTACAGTCTTCACCTTCTCTTGCAAAGAATGTAACCGTAATACTGTGCCATGGAAACGAAAGAATCCCGAAGAGAAATGAGAATGTGTTTCACTTTCACAAATAGTCAAATCCAACAATGCACACAATTTCCGCAATACTATTAATTTCAATTAGAGCACCTCATAGTGTCAGTAGTGTTGCATAAATACAATGACTCTGGTAGAGAGAAAAGAACCCGCCCATATAATTACCTAAGAGAGTTCCAAAAAGTTCTATCAGACTGCAAAATATACCTTAAACTCTATTTTAACTTCCCAGCATGATACGTGAAATGATCGAAAACCATAAATGTTCCGATAGAGCTGCTGTATTGTGATTAATAAGTGCTTCTGATTGCGAAACGGACATTATAAATTAATTCAACGAAATCAAGAGAAAATACACTTCTAGCACCTACAAACTAAGCACACTGAACAACAAATACTTGCCAATGTATTTATGACTGAGGTGTATTGTCACTCCACTATATGTAATAGCTTCATCAAAGAGGTATACATTTCCCATATCTAACTGATGCCAAAACTTAGGGAAATGGAATCATATGTTTTCTACTTTAAGTCTCTCAAAATTCAGGAATGTAGAAAGATAACCAGCAACCAATGAGCGCGTGATGAAAAAGATAAAATGAAGTTATAACTAGTACACGAAAAGCGTATTCCTGCATGTGCTCCTTTCACCACAGACAAAAACAAGTTCTCAGTAAATAGTGCAGATCGAATCAATATTATCAGCACAATGTAAATTCTCGCATTTGAAAACGAAGTGCTAAGTGCCACTAGGAGCTACATGGGTCTCAACAGAGAAACAGCCCATACAAGACATTGTCCTCGCTTTCTTCATGTCGCTTGTCAACCAGCTCTGTATAAGTTCACACAATAACAAAAGACAACACTAGCACAGGGAATCTGAACGCGGTCATAACCACGGTCAAGGCGTCAGGCTAACAATAAGAATTTCTCTACGCAGCAAAACCTCAATAAAGAACAGACAGCATACAGGTGTCAGCTCATCAATCGTATCAATATGGTGAATCTTTCAAGTCAAGGAAACCAAATTCATCAAGTAGAAAACACAACCATAATGATAAATATGCATCTAGTTGAATTCAAACACAAACCACTACAGTACGAGAATGCAGATGTCACTGCGTCAATGAAACGAAAGACTTCATAGTCAAAATATATCAAGAAACACACAATAGTTGAGCATAATTAAAGAATAGACTTGATCCAAGGCTGAGAGTACCTGCCGGCCACCGTAGCATCAAAAGAGAAAGAAACAAGAAAACAGCCAGGATTCTCCTCATCAGGCTCGATCTTCAAAGTCTCCTTCTTCAAATTCACTTCATTCCTAATAGTCACAGCCTTCTGATGCTCAACATAAGGTGGAGGCATCTGCATCACCGGGCATGGATACCTCCCTCCACCAACACGATGCCAACTCGCTTGTGCCATATGGTCCATATATGGCATCAGCATCGGCATAGGAGGCGGTGGCGCGCCAGATTGCTGATAGTAAGGCGACGGATAATTAGGGTTAGGGTATTGAGACGCAGGATAGGGCGTGGAGGCGGCGAATACGTAACGATTAGGAGTTATCTCCGGCTGAGGAGGCTGCGATGGTGTGTTTTCTCCTTGACGACGGCCGCCGCTGCTGCTCCCAATATTGCCCATTCAAATTGCTTGAATCCGCGGCTTCTCAATTGGCTTCGGAAAGCGATGATCTTGGCACCGATTAGTCACTGGAGAACTGATTTCACGGCGTTTGGTAGAAATTAAGGAATATGAGAGAGAACGAGAAGCAGCTGAACGTATTTTGAGAGGAGAGGATTTAAAGGAGATTTTTTTATGGGTGACTTTACGAGTAGTACACATTCATCATTTTAATGATCGGCCTTAAATCACCAATTTCATCAAAATTCTACACCAATGCGCACGCAATTCACAATTTGCATGTCTTTGTCGAAAAGAATAAACAATCTCTATGAAGCTACGTCCCAAGATGAGCGGAATAAAAGTCTCAATAAGGGAGGAGAATAAAAAAAACTTTAATATAAAACAAAATACAATGTAGCCAGACCGGAACCCCAAACCTCACGAATCCATGCCTGATGAAGAAAAGGTTAAGTGTATTCTTTTTCTTTTTTTCCGATGAGTGTATACTGTATACATGTAGTACAAAATTATTATAGCACATTTAGCTAATTCAAGTATATAATTACCAATTAACGCGCAGATCTAGCGACACCTCCACCAATACTGAGACGTCATCCCAAATGCTCGACATCAACTCTATAGCAACTTTATTGCATCAGCAACTTCATTTAATACACACATTCCACGCCAGTAAGACGAGAAGAATATATAGCATCCACGCATGGGTGTGGCATGGATGAAAATCTCCTTAATGGAAAGTAAAAACTCTCGAGAGTGAAATGGGTGTGACTTTGAAAGTTTTTTTTAAATATATGAGTGATTATTTGTGAGTAAGAATCATACGGGTGAGACTTTAGAAACCCCTTAACATAAGAGTGATTATTTGTAGGGTTAATTACCGAAAACCACCCGTAAAATACGGGTTTTTCCAATAGCCACCCGTAAAAAGTGATATTACCAATT
>JAWWMW010000474.1:5481-26209 GCA_035048345.1 Echeveria elegans
TATCCGAGACAGAAGATAAAAAACACCAGCCATACATCCAGTGACATATTTCGTTTCCTAACATACCCTACACCCTCATTGTTTAATGAATTGAAATAAAAGAGAATGAACTGAAATGAGTTGGATTGAACTAAAACAAGTTGGACTGAAGTGAAATAAGTTGGACCGAATTGAACTGAAAATAAATTGAGTTGTACTGAACTGAAAATTAAAGAAAAATAATTTTTTCAGAAAATTTTACACTAATTTGCTCATATTTTTCTTTACAACCAAACACACATATTCATTTTGACTCAAAATTTTGATCAGTTTTCTTCTCCTCCCCTTTTTATCACATCCAAATAGAGATTTAAGTTTCAAAGTTTTTTTTTATAATGAGTAATTAAATCACACGTTCATATTCCACTCATTTTTGTTTCATCCACAAATTTCCAACCGATAAAATCGAAAGATATTAACACGACCGTTCCTGTTACTTACCATTCCCAAAACAAACGTGAATCGAGTGAAATGGCAGGAGTAGGATCCCATGAGGCGGAAGTCCAAGTCCAGATCCCCCGTGTCATGCTCGGAAGTCAAGGACTTGAGGTTCTTTTTTCTTACCCAATATCATGTCATATTCATATCACTTCTTCTGTTGCTCAACTGTTTTCCCCCCCTTATCAAATCATCTAATCAAAAAGTAAACTTGAATCATTTCATGTACATGAAATTGCCTCAATTCTGATATCATATGCCTGAACCTGCAAATTGGATCAAATGTTGAATCCAAATTATTCAATCTACTGAATTGCTAATGAAGAAGTGACACTGTTGGAATACACATAAGAATAAATCAATGAAGACATGGCCCTATATTTTTTGCAGGTTTCTAAATTGGGCTTAGGATGCATGAGTTTGTCGGGAGGATACAATTCTCCTCTTTCTGATGAAGATGGAATCTCTGTAATTAAGCATGCGTTTAGTAAAGGAATCACTTTCTTTGATACGGCTGATGTCTATGGAGGCAATGCTAATGAAATTTTAGTTGGAAAAGTATGACTTTTTATGCTTGGACTATCTATTACTCAATTTTACACTAATATATGTTGTACTTGACCTTTTGCGTCGTGGCCATGGAATGAACTATATGGAATTATTTATATCTCATCGCTTAGGCGCTGAAGCAGTTGCCGAGAGAAAAGGTTCAACTAGCTACTAAGTTTGGAATCATTAGATGGGGCGGAAATCATATCAAGGTGAAGGGCACACCGGAGTATGCCCGAGCATGTTGTGAGGCTAGTTTGAAGCGTCTTGATGTTGACTACATTGATCTCTATTATCAACACCGGATAGACACATCTGTTCCCATCGAAGAAACCGTAAGTGATCTCTATATCTTGTATTTATATGTCACTTATATAGGGTTAGTCGTATACTGCCTATTTTGGCCTATGATAATTACATAAAGAGTTACCACTTTGTATATTGCTGAAGCAAAAGGACCTGCTAAATCTTGCTAATGCAGATTGGAGAACTCAAGAAACTCGTGAATGAGGGGAAAATAAGATATATCGGATTATCTGAAGCCAGCGCTAACACGATAAGGAGAGCGCATGCTGTTCACCCCATCACTGCTGTCCAGTTAGAGTGGTCTCTTTGGAGTCGGGACATTGAAGACGAAATAGTTCCTCTGTGCAGGTTTTTTACTGAAAAATATATTTCGTAAACATTTTAGGCCAGTATGTGCTTTTATAATTCATCAAGTTTTTCTGGTATAAGTGTTACGTTACAGATTCAGATTTTTCACATAGTTCCACGCGCACATTGGTACATTACTCTTACTAAGAATGAGTGCACACTTGGTCATCGTCGAGTATTGTGGTCTAAACATATTGTAAAAATAAAAGTGGCTAAATATATTGTATTGTTTTGTCAATTCAGAGAGCTTGGAATTGGAATAGTTCCATACAGTCCGCTTGGTCGGGGTTTCTTTGGTGGTAAAGCAGTGGTGGAAAGCTTGCCTGAAGTTAGCACTTTGGTAGGCAGTCAAATTTCCTTCTAACTGATGCAGTTTTCTGTTTTCGGGAAATAATTGCGATGTTATATAAGACTAACTGAGCCACTTTGCGATGATTATTTAATATGTTTTGTTGATGCAATTGCAATCAGAATTTACATCCTCGCTTCCAGAAAGATAGCATAGAAAAGAACAGAATCTTCTATAGACGAGTTGAAGCTCTTGCTAAAAGGCATGGATGTATGCCAGCTCAACTGGCCCTGGCCTGGGTTTTCCATCAAGGAGACGATGTTGTGCCAATACCCGGTAATGCACTTAACTCTTTGTGATTTTGCACACAAAAAAGACAAAAAATGAAGAAGCAAAAGTGTCAACGATGCACGGCGAATGATCCGTAAACCTAACCCTCTTAATTATTCAAAAATCGAAGAAATGACTTAAAATAGCCTTTCTTAATTCAGTTGATTAGATTCTTATAAAAAAATGATCACGCAGAATGTTGTTGGTATTGCAAATTATTTATATTCTTCTTTTGTGGGTTGTAATATCTGCAGGGACAACAAAAATTAAGAACTTGGAATCCAACATTGGTGCCTTGAACTTGAAACTTAAACATGAAGATCTTAAAGAGCTATCAGAATTGATACCGATGAATGAGGTTGCTGGTGATCGGACTTACATATCAATGGATACTGTGTCTTGGAGAGTTGCGGACACTCCATTGAAGGGTGGCAATGCCTAGAATCTGATTTTTGAAGAATATGCTTGTATGTTGTGGATTTATTTGTCAAAAGAGTCCCGTAATTATCAGGATCTATGATTTTGGTGATTCGATGGTGATGTCTGTCAGCAACTCAGCTTAGGTTTGGAAAACTGAAGAATCTAAAGGGGTTGTGGCATTTGTTTGCCGCACTCTTGACTGTGTGAATAATGATATGTGTGTTCAAACTACTGTGTGAATCTTGCCGTCTGCATGAAAATCCATTTCTTTCTTTTTGTGTAGGCTGAACCGTCAGAAGAGATTTCATAGGTTCTAGCATTTGTTGTTGAACCGCACTTATAAAAGTGATCTTTCAAAATATATCTTGGGCAATGGCTTGTAGCTGCTTGGACACTTGGTTTGCGGACATGCTCAATCATGAGCTAACTTAGAGCTGCAGGAACTACTAATATCTGTATGATCCTTGGAGCTCTCCGGTGGCAGAAGCAGCGATCTCCGAGGAGTCAAGTATGCTTCGAAGGAGAGGCGAGTCATTTACTCCAGTATCTTTATGTATTAGCAATGTACAGTTGCATATTCATGACACATCACATAATTAGTTCTTATATGTATGAGTTGCCGTTGAGGGTAATACTAAAGAGATGTTCACTTTTTCCACTTTTACAGTATCATGCTCCAATGTTTTATGGATTGCTTCAGTATACATTTGGGGAGTGGACTGTCAAATGTGAGCCAACGTCTGCGCATTGCAGGATTTTCATAAGGTGATTGGATGATTTACAGGTACTTATATCCAGCATTGTAGATTTCGTAAAGAATATGCTTCCATTTGGTGCAAGTAAAAGTAGTCCTCTGTAATGAAGATTTTCACAATGGTATGCATGTGTAAATTGTCATCTCCATGTTCAGTACTCTTTGAAAAAAATTAGGAAGATGCTGACTGTTTTAGTAGGCAATGACGCCAAAGATTGTTTGGCATATAATGAAATTACACATTAGACGTTCACCAAATTATCTACTTAGCTGATAGATGCTTGTGGACAATTTCATACGAGCCACATGAAAAGTGAGAAAGGAAAAAAGTGGATAAGATACTGAAGAAAGGCAACCAATGGACATAAATAAGGAAATTATTCCCATTTTGATCCACCGTGTTAAGATCAGCAGGTATGGCTTCACTGACTCCAACATTCCTGCAGCTTATGCTGCCAAGTCCAGTTAACAACATCCCAAGCCAGAGGTCAGTGACAGCATTTGCGTCTAAATCTGGTGGTGGATTCTCCATCAAATCAGTAAGTCATCAATCAGAGCAGTACCTTTTCTTTTTATCGAGCAATGATTAGATTCTGTGCTACACAAATTAATGACTAAATATTGACGTGTGCGCGCTTATACAGATCATAAACAAGTGCCAAACCTGTGCAAGTACTGGAGGTATCGAATGTCCCGGGTGCAAGGTACATACAAAATACAATCTCCGCTTATGGGTTCAAGTTCGGTATATCTTGTCGATGCAGAACTCGATTGCATTACCTTGCTTATATTTTTCACATTACCAGGGCACCGGAAGGAACAAAAAGAACGGAAACATGTTCGAGCGATGGAAGTAAGTATAGAATAAATCCATAAAATTTAGACAGCAATTACTTGTTCTGTATTTAGCACTTATATCCATACTTGAACAGATGTTATGAGTGCCAAGGCTTCGGATTGAAGAGTTGCCCTACTTGTGGAAAGGGCGTCGGCCTCACCCCGGAGCAAAGAGGAGAAAGATAGTTGTGTCGAGGGTTATGGTTTACATTTGTCTTCTTTAATGATCAAATACAACTCTGCCTCCCAAATTCGAAGTTCCGAAAAAATGATCATATTCACAAGTTACTCACACGTTAATGATCACAACCACAAAGGCATATCCTTCTTTCGTCTCTCTGTCGAAACTCTGACGATTCTGCCTCTCTAACAGTCCCTCTAAAATAACCCTTTTTTTATAGTTCTTTCTCAAACTTCTTGATATTTGCTTTCATCGTCCTTCCAATGAAACCTTGCAGACGTGCAAAGGATTGCATAGAGTCGTCCCCATATCATCATGATCAACAAAGTTAGCAACACGATTGACAGACAGACTTTTCATAATCTTATGGATGCACCATTACTGGGTTTCTCTGGCATACAAGATTTATCATGTCTGGTACTTGATTGTGTTCTGTTCTTTTCATCGAGACTTTCAATTCTTTTAGTTGAACAGTAATAGAAATTTTGAAGGAACTGATAAACGGCATGAAAACTCAATGGAATTTAAAGCCGGTAATTGAATTTTCGATGAAATACTACACGAAACATTCAGTTTCCTGAAATGTCAAGGAAACTCTTATGAAGAGTAAAATACAGAAACCAGGTGTAATTAGTGGGAAACAAACTGGAAAAAATTCCAGTTTTAAAGTGTAACAATACAAAAGTATTTATACCGTACTCTACACGTTCATTCTTATTTGAGCACTACACACTCATTTCCTATTTATACTATACTATACAAGGCATAATGACTTCTTTCCTTTTATAACTTTCACACGTTTTTTTCCTTTTTGTGCACAAACGGTCAGCTCATTTGAATGTTATTTGGCACCCAAGTTGCTCTTACTTGGCACCAAAGTGATCTTCCCTTTCAATATAAAGAAGCCATCTATGATGGTGATGGTTTTTCTTTGAATGATCAAAAGCTAACTTTTTTTTCCAGAGGGTTGACCGCCACCAAAACAGGCTAGGAAGCATGAGAATTTGGGGTGATGAGGTTCTTGGAGTGCTTCATGTTGGTGGTGACGGAGTCGTAAGACGGTACTATATATTTTGTATATTTGGAAACTCCGGCATTTTGCTTGGTGATTTTATCTTCTGTTTAAATGTTTTTGATGGATGCCAGGAGAAGATTGTGATGGACTTTAAAATAAGTAGGACGTGATTTCCATTGTGAAATAAGACAGCATCGTAGGCATTTGTCGAACTCAAATGAAACATGCTTGTTTGGTTATTGTTTGTACAATATAATTTACTTTGTTATACTTGAACAGTCTCAGATTAGTGTTTGAACCTTTGAGAAGATTTCATCAAGTATAGAATTTAGTTTGAAGACAACTTCACTCAGTTAGATTCAATCAGTTTGTCCGGAATAAAAACTTTCATTCAACTTGGTTAGCATATTTTCTAGAGGAGTTTGGTTTGAAAATTATGGTTATTGGCAAAGCTATTTCTCACTTTAATGATACTACAAAGAGAAATTTTGAAGACAAGTGCTAGACTGCATCAAATACTCCATGCTTAAACTTTAAAAAGACTGGTCAGGTCAATGAGAGTATTGTTTAGTAAGCAAGCAAATGGCTTGGTATTTTAATTGATATTAGTTGGAGTTGGACGATCTAAAACCATACGTGACACCTTGTTCAACAAATAAATTAATTCAAAAAAACAGACTATTTATATGCTTATTAACTCGAGATATATTGGGTCTTATGATTCAGACATTGGTAATGTTAACCAAGTAAGCATTAATCATTTGTATAAAGCCCTTTGTCACACCTGAACTCAGTTGACCAAGGCTTTAAAGCTTGATGTTTACGAAGATCAGAAACCAAAATACCAACATATGGAAAAAGCTCCAAAGCGTTATGTTTCCCAAAGACCTGGAACCAAAATACTCACATATGTGAAAGCTCAACTGACCAGAGTAAATTGAAAAAACCTCACCTCATAAGTCCTTACCGGTTCTCTTTTAACATCTATATTCGGATCTTTGCTCGAGCGAAACTGGTATTCTTCATGAAAACGTGACTGCATACATGACTCGAAGATAAATGATATGGTTGGTTAGATTTGATACACATTGTTTTCAGGATACTATCTCTAGATCGTATCACTTGAATATTTTGTTGCAAGGGGTTGCTATTTTAGTGATCCAAATTTTCTCTAAATCCTAAATACAAACTTAGCACTACTAATAAGTACCTGAACGAACAATCTCAGGTGTCCGCAAGCGTATATATGGCATCGAACTAAAAAGGATATGTCAATTTGTCACCACACTGAACCTCCCAGTTATTCTTTCAAAAAACAAATACCTGGAAGGACTAGTATCTATAGAAACCAGAAAGATATGCTGGCAAGCTCATTAACACAAATAAAGAAGCTGTGTCTGCACGGGATTCACATTATCATAAATGCTAAGTTCAGCTGGGCGCGAGTATTCTTTCAAATCTTTGGTTCCATTTATCAACTACACACAACTCAAAATACTGGAGCCTAATTTTGATAGGTGAATTTCAGCCTCTAGCAATAAGATTGTTATCACAGTGGTGACTGGTGAATTACTGGCTTCGATTCACAGGTTCAAGAGCTTCAACGGTGACAACGCTGTTCCCTCTGATTACCTATGGAAAGATAATAATACAGTTCAACTCAAGTATGTTTTTTTCTCATAACCGAAACAAATTGTAAACTGATGTGAATGGTTCAAAGACCATACCACCATGCCAATTTCATTTTTGTCTTCGCCATTGACTTCAACAGTGTTGTCAATCACAAGATTCATGAACTGGTCAAATCCACGCAGTGTCCCAATAACCATCCTATTCGCATTCAGCTTGACTGAACCATAAACAAACAATTCAGAGCCTCACTTCAATCCACATAACGACAATGTACGCTCAACATAAGTTTTTTTTTAGCAACTAAGATATCCAACTCATCAATAAGAACTATTACTTTCACAGCACCTTAATCCTACACGACACAATCAAATAAGTCCATCACCTAAAACAACCTGACCAAGCATACACAAAACGATACTACTGCACGCACACAAACTATACCACCACGTAACATACCAAGAATTAAAAAACATTCCTCCATAACATCAAAACTCAGCAACTAATTAGCAAATTCACAGAACCCAAACCCTGCATAACTTAAAATAGGGTTCAAATCCATTTCTTTACATACAAATAACCAACTAATGCCACAAAACGCTTATATCAACATTTATAAATCGTAAATCATGTAACCATAAAAAGTACATACTCTGCAGCTTCTTGTCCATATACCTAAAGACATATAGAAAAAAAAATTATCAGATAAAAGGAAAGCGATAAGCAAGAGAAGCATGTAGTCAGAAGCATGAGAAAAGGAGTGAAGCGCTCACTTCTTGAGATCCGGAGGCTGGCCCGATCGACTCATGATTACAGATTTCGAGCTTAGGGGGGAAGATTCGGATCGGAGCTTCGTTTAGTTTCGATTAGGGTTTTAGAGGTTCTCGAGACGCCGCCGATTTTGCCCAACTGGCTATGATAGGATTCACCCAGAAAATTGGGCTCCATTTGTTTTGGGCCTATTTTTTCAATCGGGCTTGGTCTACTAAAACGTGTGTTAGGTAAAAGTGATACTATAGAATATAGATTATGCAACTTTCCAAAAAAGAGTTAAATCCATTTGAAAGAAACTCGGATTTTGAAAAGTGAGGGAAAGAATATGAAATAAAAAGTCAAAAAAAAAATAAGTTTTCTTTGATGGAAAATATATAAAATGTTTTTTTGGGGTCAAATTTTCATATTGCAACATGAATCAAGGTTCTAGCAAGAATAACTAATGCTCAAGTCCTCACAATTTAGTGACCTGTTGCGCATTTTGTTAGACGATAACATTAAGCTAAAATATATTATTAAATAAAGAAAATGCCTATTTATGTGAAAAAATAAAACGTGAAAATACTAAAAAAAAAGAATTTCTTACAACAAAAAGAGACAATTCAAATAAAAATGAAATGAAAATACACAACAATGTTTTCATTACACACGTAATCGATATAATCCTAAACTATACATACTTCAACATTGAATCTTCAGAAACTTATATAGCTCTGTCCGATCCCTTGGATACAGATTCACCTTCAATCCATGTTTCATATACATTGTCAATGCAAGCTTAGGTACCACTAGATGATCCTCCACCACCTTCACTTTATACCTATACAAAATTGACGCTGCAACAAATTTCATTTGATAGTATGCAAAATCCTTGCCTAAGCATAGACGTGGCCCTCCGTTGAATGCAGTAAATTTGTATGCAGATTCACTCGTGTATCGCCCATTGACTCTTAGCCATCTTTCTGGTTTATAGTCATTGCAGTCCTTTCCCCATATGCTCTCCATCCTCCCCATTGCGTATATTGCGTACACCACCTTTGTTCCTTTCTTTAGTATCGTTCCGTCTGGAAACACATCATCTTCGACGACCTGTAATGAAATGTTGTACTGAGGTTCAGACTTTTATGACAATATACAATCAGAGAGTATTTCAGATAGGGGAGTCAGGAGAATTACCTCTTTGTGATCTACAGGGACTGAAGGGTATAGCCTAAGGGCTTCGGACAGAGCGGCTTGTAAATAGTCCATTTTCTTCACCTCCTCAGGTTTGAAAACTAATGGATTTTCAAGCACATTCTTTGCATCATTCCTTTGGGAAACTACTTCGCTAATCTCATCAAGAATCTTGTTTTCAACTTCAGGGTTTTGATCAATCAGCCAGAAAAACCAGCTGAGAGCGACGGATGAAGTGTCTCTTCCAGCAAGAATAAAGTTCACACAAATATCTCTCAAAAACTTGTCTGAAAAAGGCTTCCCTGTCTCATCCTTCTGCCCCATGAAAACTGTTAAAATGTCCGATCTTTTAACGTCTCCCTCGCAATGCAGGCTTAGTTCCTTCTTTCTAGTTCTGATAACCTCGTCCGCAAATTTATCAACGCCTTTTATTGATGCCTTGAGCGTCCTCTCGGGGCCGATGTTTAGAAACCTCATAGCTTTCCATACACAAGTTGGGATCACGAAACGTAGAACAGCTGCCTCAGTGGCATCCTCGAAGGATCGAGCAAATGGTATCTTGGGCAGTTCAGGACTTAAACATCCCGGATCAACTCCAAATGCTATCATGCACACATTGTCAAAAGTAAGCCTAAGTAACACATCTTGCAAATCCAAACTGGCTGAGTTCTTAACTGATTCCTCCAACACAGGAAGTAACCGAGCATGGACAAGTTCAACTAGCGACTCACTAGTCATCTGCCTGAATTTCGACGAGTGAAACTCAATGCTAGCAATCTTCCGCTGCCTCTGCCACGTCTCATTATCCGCATTAAATATCCCATCACCAAGTAAATCCCTCAAAGTCTCCCTAAAATACTCTCCTTTAGGAAAATTCCCAAACCTCGATTTCAACAAGTACTCCAAGTTCCGCGGATCAGCTGTGACGACACACTTCAAACTACTAAAAGCCGGTCCTTGAAACACAAATGTACCATTCTGCCTGCACAACACATCACATATCCACTCATACAAGTTCACCCTCAAACCCATGATCAAGGAAGGTAACATCCCCACCAACGGCCAAATCGGTAGCCCATGCCTTTTCCTCTGCCTCAAACTGTTAATAACTACAAACACCCCTACAGCCGCCAGTAGCTCCACCAACTGCACATGCTGGAGCAGAACCGCCCCTATTCGCTTCCAGTCCCCCATCAAACACCCTCCAACGCTCCAAGATAAAAAAGAAGAAGAAGAAGAAAAAACAGCAAATATGTATGAACCTTTATGCTATAAGCTCCCTGCAAAGATAGTGAAATAAAAAATGTGGCTTGGGTGCAAATGTAATGAAACAAACCTGACATGGATGTGAAATGTTATATAGAAGCAATGCTGGAAATGGAGATTCTTCCAGACAGGCATAGGGTTGTTAATATTGATTTGTATAGAAAATTTTCTTGGAATCAGTTCACCAAATTCCTTCCCCAATTTGGTGAGCTGAAATCTCTACATTCTGCATTTGTCCTCAAAAAATAAAAATATAAAAAAATCGACTGAAATTTTACGTTTGTTACTTTAATTTATTTAGAATCAATTATGAGGGGACTATTGAGAAAAGTAAGTGTTCTTGGTGTATGAGAAGAAAAGAAACATTTTTGGAATGAGATAGCATATCATTTTGGGACTTGGAAGAAGCTCAACGCTTCCCAACATAAAGTCAAAATGAACATGTTTGGCTTAACGTGTTGTCTTTATGGTTACCAAACTGCAGGGTGGTATGTGATTTGAAGAAGAGAAAGGATGATGAGAAGTAGGTGCAACTGATAACCTAAGAAGTGTAGTGTGATTTTATTTATTTATTTTGTTTTGTATGTCAGGACGATGAGAAGAAGGTTATAGACACTTACACGCTATTTAGTTGGTTTTGAAGGACATGGTTTTGAATGTACATGTACTAGTAGCAATTGCCTAGGCAGAAATAATTTTAACGGGAGCGAATATATTTAAGATATAATATTTAATATGAGAAAGGGAGGACAAACATATTATCTGAGGATGAAATGACATAATTTCAATCGTTTGATTTAATAAATGTAATGATTGAGATTATGATACATGTATGTGAGAAAAAATATTAATTAATAAAATATTTTTTTCTATCATATATATAGCATTATCTCAGTCATTGCATTTATAAAATTCATAGGTTGAAATTTTGTTCTATTCTCATTAAAAATGATGTCTATAAAAAACATTTATCTTGATCGATTGGGAGCATAAATCCCGAAAAAGAGCGATTTGTTATAGATCTTCAACTGTTATAATTTTTTTGAAATCATCAGGGCGGCCGCCCTCACTGACCTTAAGATGGCTTAGCCACTGACTAGTAGTAGGAATATTTGAATGATTTATGTGTGAGTTCGTCAAGTGGTAAAAATCTTGTCTTGAAAATTCAAGGTCAAAGGTTCAAACCATATCCATGGCATAATAGAGGCATGAGTGAACCCTTGATCCCTTAAAAAAATGTTCTTCAAGACGGGTGCCAACTAAATTAGTTGTTCCTAACAGGCTACACGACTGGCGTGAATTTGAATAAGAATCTCAGGGCGTATTGATGGGCAATTAAAGCACTGTTTTTTTATTTTATATAAATTAAAATTGCAACGTCTCGGAAAATTAGATTTAAACCCTCACATCTTTACACTTTTTGCAGAAAATCCCTCGTAACTTTACTTTATACACAAAGTCACCCGTAAGTTTAGTTCCGGTAGCATCAAACCACTTCTTTCCATTTATTTTGTTATGTAATTATTAATATTATGAAAAAATTAATAAAAATTTCAAAATTCCAAAAAAGATTAACAAAGGTCATTTGAATGTTGAATAATTTTATTAACATAAAAAATGCCAAACACTAACTTCAACTAATTTTTTAATCATCTAGTATTTTTATGGAAGCTTGAATTTTTTTATAAAAATCTTAATTATTGGATTTTAGTCTATCTTTGATTTTTATTTTTATTTTTTAAAATTAAATTAATAATTAATTAACTAAATAAATGGACGGGAATGGTTCATTGCGAATGAAACTAAACTTACGTGTAGTTCTGTGCAAAAAAGAAGTTACGGGTGATTTTTTACAAAGTGTAAAGACGGGATGTTTAAACGCAATTTCCCTATATTCAATAAAATTACTTATCAATTTGCCATTGTACTTTTGCTTTTTTGGAATGGCCAAGAATAATATCCACGGCTCAATTAGCTCTTTAATCTTTGATGCCTTCGTAGCTAAAATGGTTAGTTTGCATTTCACGTCATTGAGAATTATGGTACAAAAAAGTTCACGAATGTAAATCCCTAATTGGTTGCGGAAAATTGAATGAAAATAAATATGTTTACTTGGTTGTAATGAAAAATATGAGAAAAATAAATAAATCAATGCCAAATTTCACTTCAACTTTTTCGTAAAAAAAATTATTTTTATTTTCTCTATTTTTTACCGCATCCATGATAGTATTTTTCATTCGGTTAAATTTAGTCCGTCCTCTTGTAAAGTATCAAGATATGTCATTGGGAAATATACAAATATTGTCAACGAAATGATGTTGACACATAAAAATTAACTCAAAAGAATCACACGATCATCCAAATATCGACACAGGCGATGAAACGTAACCCACAAGTATCATATCAATAGTCAGTAGCTACCTCTGTTTCAATGTCTTTACAATACAATCTCATTAAATTTGCAGAACGACCCATGAAATGAAAGTTTAAGGAAAATGTTGTAAACTGATACTCTTGGGACCAAAAATAGCAATGTTCGCTTGGTTTTTTTTTTGTTGTTGAATATTTTTGGTCATTGCCACTTTTTATTTCTACTCAAATTCCCAGGGTTATTTTGACTTTTCCGGCATTAAGATGGATGCATCTAGAAAAACTCCACGTTTAATTTTCTAAATTGCCTGGAAGTTAATTGGTAAAAGTCAAAACTGACAAATCAACAAATTTGACTACTTGTATTTTGCTCGGCTACATATCAGTGTTCATAAAAACCGGATCGATTGCATGATCGATGCCCAATGGTATCCCCTCCTAAGTCCTAACCAACTGAGTTGTTCATTACCTTATACGTATGATTATATATTGACTAGGAAATAAAAATAATAATATCAAAAATCAACAACAACAATTATTTTGTGACTTTTTTTATCGTTCAAAAATCCTACTATAATCTTAAAAATTAACTTTTACGATATTGTTTTTAACGAAAAATAGACATTTGATTTATGTTATTTTGTGTTAAATATATGTGTATTCAAAAAAAATATTATAATTATTTAAATGCATAAATAAAAATATTTAAAATTTCGAATCGATTCATGCATCGACCCCGAATCAACCCGGACCTTATCAAATCCACCTTCGGATTCGTTTTTACGCTCCATATAACGTGTGTCACAATTTACACTTCAATTTCCAACGACCAACCATAAATATGACACGCCCCCACAGGACCCTAATCCTTTAATTTTCCTCCTTAAAATTCTCACCCACTAAAAGCTCACTTCACTTCAATAATGGCTACCAAGTTCAAATTCCCAATTCCATCACCGGCCAATCCAGAGGACATCCAGCTCGACCTCTACCCGCTTCTCCGAATCTTTAAAAATGGAAAGATCGAACGCTTTCTAGGAACTACTATAGTGCCTCCGGGGATTGATCCAACTTCTGAAGTTCATTCCAAAGATGTTATCATATCCCCGGAGGATGGAGTGGGCGTCAGGCTCTACTTGCCTAAAGACGCCCACTCAGGAAAAAAACTTCCCTTGTTGGTTTACTATCACGGAGGCGGCTTCTGCATCGAGACAGCTTGGTCGCCTACCTACCATTCTTATGTTAACTTGCTAGCTGCGGAAGCTAATATTGTTGTGGTTTCCGTGAATTACCGATTATCACCGGAGAATCCGCTCCCTGCTGCATTTGATGATTCGTGGACTACCCTTAAATGGGTCGCTTCACATGCCGGGTCCGAACCACTGGGATCGGACCCATGGATTAAGGAATATGTGGATTTTAATAAAGTGTTTCTTTCTGGTGACAGTGCCGGAGGGAACATAGTTCATCATATGGCAGTGAAGGTCGGGGAGGAAGGCCTCCCCGCGGGAGTGAAACTCGATGGGATTATACCAGTCCATCCGTTCTTTAATGGTGTGGAGTTGATAGGAAACGAAGCTAACTTGAAAGCGGCAGGGTTGGATATGATGGAGAAGACATGGAAGCTAGTGCATCCGGGGATGACCGACTTAGACGATCCGCTTATAAATCCGTTTAAAGATTTGGACAAGGTGAGGAAGGTAGGATGCGAGCGGGTACTGGTTTGTGTGGCTGGGAAAGACGTGTTGGCTGATAGAGGAATGGAGTATGGAGAAGTGATGAAAAGGTGTGGGAAGGAAGGATTGGAGGTGGAGGTGTTTAGGTCTGAGGAAATGCAGCATGTGTTTCATTTGCTTGAACCTGACTGTGATGAGGCTAAGAAGATGATGAAGAAGGTGGTTCACTTTATCAATGGCGGATCCGTAACTGAGTGAGTGAGGCGTTCATATGATCTTACTGAAACTGAGCGTCTTTTGTTTCATTTTCATTTGGGAATAATATGAATCTATGAAGATCGGTGCGTATTAAGGAGTACCTTTTTAAGTGCAAGTTTGTACAATTAAACATTTTAAGTACTAATTTATTCCGAGCGGATGAGGTGGTGGTCATGTTGTTGGTATAGCAACAATGAGTGTTTGGGTTCGAATCACGTTGGATGCACATTTTCCACACATTTGGTGAAGTTTTGCACAAAGAACCGACCAGCCGCTCTCGATCTTCTGTGGAATAAGTCAAGAATTCAAGATCTATTGAGTGCATCTATAGCTGGAATCCGGAAAATGTGTGGTCCTCTACCGCTCTATTATTTTTGGAAAAAAAAACTTCTACTTTTAGCATTCAAGTTCAATTATCACTCTGAATTAATAATCAATCTGATCCTAAAGTTTTTAAAATTATAAATGGTGTCTAATTGAAAACGGCAAAAACATGAAGATATTTAAGTGTGAAAACAAAATGGAGGGGTGTCATCTGAAAAAAGTGGTACAGAAGTCTTTTTATGTAATTGCCCCATATAATAACACGGGAAATACGACTTACAGGATGGAACATACCTCTCTTTATAACAGAGGAGACCCATTTTCATCCTGCAGCCAAATTCCATACATGTAACTAACTGGTGCAATGTAACAAAAGTGATGATGTTGGGCTTGACTCCTTTTTGAATCATTTGTTGATATGCTTCATTAGCTTCATGTATCATACCATGCTTGCAATAACCTTTAATCAGTATGTTGTAGCTGACAACATTCGGCGCGGAAACAAAAACTTCCTTCAATTCCTCAATATTTCCTTCAAGCAGTTCATCAACGAGGTATATGTTTCCACATTGGGTGTCTGACCCATTCGTATCATGAATGTAAACAACTATTTAGCTTCTTTACCACTTTGCATCTTAACTGAAGGCATGAATCAACACACTGAATGTAACCACATTAGGTGCAAGACTTTGGTCATGCATCTCATGAAACATAACATTAGACTCCTCCCAGTTACTAGCTCTGCACAAGCCATTAATTACGGTATTATGAGTAATGACATCAGGATTTATGCCCTTCTTCTTCATTTCTAAAAGCAATTTCTTTGCCTCGTAATCAGAACTAAAAACACGAGTTCCATCAGTAAGCTGCTGATGCAATTGCAAAGCGGCTCCGGAATTACTTGTGGTACACAATCCCTTGATCAAAATATTTCAGGACTTTATGTCAGGTGGACAAGCCGAGCGTGTATTCATTTTCTGAAAGAGCAAAGCAGCCTCATTGATCCTGAGCTGCTGACACAAAGTATATTCAATAAAGCTGAAAGACCAATGACATGCGGAGTAAGACCAGACTTCAAAACAAGCCTTAAACCCCATATCCATAACGTGTACACTGTACACCCAATGATGCTATAACTGATAAAAAAGCTGACAAACGATAAAAAAACTGGTAGCTTGGATTGCAGTGGACTATTGAGTTAGTAGGTTTATCAGAAAACAGAATCCTCTTTTGTAATTTCATCTGATTCACATTTTTGTGCTGGATCGAGAAATGGGGTCTGTGGATGTGCGAGTGAATTGATTGATTGGTTGGAATTGCAAGATTTTGAAGAATTTTGTGGAGAGCAAAAGTTTATGATTGAGAATGCATGGCGCAGTAAGTTTGTTGATTAGGTTCGCAAAGTCACAAGTCAGCATGCATGTTAGATTTGTAAATCAGTGAAACAACTATAAACACAGAACATATCAGTATGCAACAATGTTATAAAGTAATAGTTCTGTACACAATCTGCATGGTATTTACATATCGATTCAAACCCATAAACTCTAACTCTATGGTTTCACTTTCACCTACATGATCATATACATTGGATTCCCGAAAAAATGGTATCTTAGGATGTTGTCTGTTGTCCTGAAAAGCAGTCATCGATTTGTTCTTCGGTAGCCAATTATTGTCAATCAAGCAACGGCCTTGCGCAGGGGCTTCAACTTACACCATGTCATACGGAACAAGCATGTAAAGTGACTCGGTGTCCTCCACTAGACACAACAGCTTTTTCTCCTTGAGTAACTCTTCCTTCCATGTCCTAGTAACGTTTCCTATAAACTCCTCAATCCTCCCTCGCAAATCTCCATGTCCTTCTTCATCCTCTTCGATCTCTAAAGACTCATCATCCGCATCGTATGACACACCGTTAAAATCATCTTCATCACCATCCCCTTGAAACTCACCCACACTCTTATCACACTTGTCATCATAAAACACCTCCTCTTTTGTTTCCAAGTCGTGGAGTTTATGAGTCACAACAAAGACCTCTTCTGCATCCAAATCGGACTCAAAAGAGGACTTTGAGGAGCATATCATGACTACAATGATATGAAAAAGAATGAAAACAAGCATTCTAGTCGATCTAGCCATCACAACGAGCTCATACGCCGTGGCAAACAGAGTTGAGTAATTTTTTGGGAGTGAGATTGTTGAGGATATGAAGCTGAACGCACCCAACATGGCTAAACTAGTCGTAGAGAGTGCAAAGTAGAACACCTTGGAAACTAACGCTTCATACTGTTTCATATCAGTGTCCCAAAAAAACTCAACACGAAAGAATTTTTTTTCTCTCTTATGTATCTCTCTTCCTCTGAATGCGGATGCGTATATATTTGCCGGATGTTATATATATATATATATATACACCACTGGGTACGTAGAAGATATCCATGTCCTGCAATGAAAAAGTAATACAACACTGATTAAACAGCAAATAAAAGTAACTGGTTCGTTTGTCAAGTCAAGAAAAATATGAAAAATATATCCACGAACGATGTGTAAGTGTGTCGAAACCATATATATTTGATAAACCAGAACTTTGAGGAAGCTAGGAGGAAATGGGGATCTGATCAAGCCAGTAATATATTCTGCAACAGCAAGTATAAAGAAAGTACGAGTTACATTTCTAAATGTAAGAAAGAATATAATAAGTAGCGATCAACTTCATGGAAATTAGCATGATAGAGATAACAAGTAGAAAACTCCAGTGCCGGATTGGTTGACATATGAAAACTAAAATATTTCCGAGCACATTAGTCTTTGAATATGTCCTCATCAACAGGGCACTAAATAAGCAGCTTGACAGTGAACTTACGCGTATGTATTACGTATAATGCTTGAGCTATATCAAAGATTAAATAGCTAGTGCTCCAAAGCTACTGGGAATAGAGACATCTAAAGTTAAAAAGACACTTTTTAAATACTACTCCCTCCGTCCTGAAATGATCTTCCTATTTGGGTTGATGGCACGGTAATTAAGGAATAATGAGAGTGTGAAAGTAAAAATAAAATAAAAGTAAGTAAGTAAGAAAAAAATAAAGTAGGAATGAGAGTGTATTGTGAGAGTGAATTAATTGCCATAAAAGAAAATAGGAAGAACTTTAGGAGACATTCAAATAGAAAAGTAGGAATAACAAAAGAGGATAGAAAGAGTATTATTATAGTAGATGCAGTGATATGCTACCCTCTCTTTATTCAAAGAGATTCGGATAAGTAATATGAAAATAGGAATGAAATCTTATGATCCTTTAGAAAAAATTATGACGCTCCCAACCAAATTAATTTTGGCTATATGGTCAGGTCGTCCAGTCAGTATATAAGTACAATATCCGTAATCAACGATGCACGGGCAGCCCCAGCTTGCTGTTGCTGGCGCACTCCTCCTTGATCATCGCCATTCGTCCAATTATTATTTTTTAATTCTCAAAGTTGATTGAGATCAGATTCAGGCCACGCACATATCACCGTAAATCAAGGAATAATCTGGAGTAATATAGAGTCATAAACATATTGCAGATCCGTCAAACAACCCAGAAACCTAAAAAGAGACATAGTAGAGCTTCATTACTCAAGTCAAGATTACACAACATAGCTCACTTATAATAATACCAACCGATTCAAAATCCTAAACATATCTCTTTATTTATCTAAGCACTAACAAAACCCCGATGAGAGTTAAACCAAATTTTATTAAGAAGCACCTGGCATTATACTCTCTACGTCCTGAAATGATATTCCTATTTGGATTGATGACACGGTAATTAAGAAATAATGAGAGTATGGGAGTAAAAATAAGATAAAAGTAAGTAAGAGAAAAATAAAGTAGGAAAGAGGGTGTATTGTGAGAGTGAATTAATTACCATAAAAGGAAATAGAAAGAATTTTAGGGACAATCAAATAGGAAAATATGAAGAACAAAAGATGACAGAGAGAGTATGCAATAATAAAGTCAAATATATACGCAAGTGAATATTAATCAATTTTTTCCCAAAATGGTGGAGCAACGCTCCATTGATTATATGGAAACTACACACATGCATACAAAAACTGTTTATTTAGAATAATCAATAGAGTCAACCTCCCATTCTAAGTGCATGCTCGTCCTAGTTTAAGTATAGTATCAACTACATAAATATCGCATAATAAAGCGTTAATAGGAGTTTAATTGTCGTTAAATGTGATGGCGGGTGTCAAATTAATAACGGCAAAAAGATGAAGATATTTAAGTGTGAAATTAAAATGGAAGAGTGTCATCTGAAAAAATCACTATACATACGAGTCTTTTTTATAATTTCCACTTACCACGAACCATTTTGACACATTACATTCCAATTAAATGGTTAAAATAGTCATCAAGTTGGTCCAACGAATTAAAAAGTACAAAGAAATCTGATACCTGCATGGTGACACGTCCAGTTTGAAATCAACGCGTGCCTGTGCTTGTTTCAATTTACCTGACTTAAATAAAATTGAAGAAATACTATATTATAATAAAATATCTAACCAAATAACTCAATCACTCAATTAAACTTCACACATTTATCAACCAAACTTAACTATATTCCTACATTTACCAACAACATCTAACTAAACTCATTCCAACGGCTAAATGTTTAATTTATTTTCATTTGTAACTGTCTTTTTGCGTTATAAGAATGAATCATCATTATATTAAAAAATAATTAACCAAACCACTCAATTAAATTTCACACATTTACCAACCAAACTCAACTAAATTTCTACATTTACCAACAACATCTTACTAAACTCATTCCCACCCAACTAAACCATTCCAATTACATTAAATATTAAAAATTTACACACAACACACAGCCGGGTCCGGCCTGACCCATTATAATTTAAAAATCAAACCACACGGGTCCAAAAATTTGCCGATCGAGTCACACCCATGTTTGACCGTTATGATTGCACATTCGGGACGTGCATATCCGTCGGAATTAAAAATTAAAAATATTAAATATTAAAAATCAAAAAATCAAAATCAAAATCAAAAAATAAAATAAAATGCAAATATTTTAATTTAACAGAGAAACAATTCCCGTCGGGACGACGAGATCACCGCTTGTATGAAATAATAGAAACAAATATGTATGGATGATGTGTGTGGTGTAAATAAAAGTATGAGGAGATATATTGCTATAGGTGTGTGATTTTTCTGTTCACACATAGTGTGAAAGAGTTTAGTTCAGTCGCCTTTAGCTGGCCGGCTTTTATGGCGTTGTTTTTGATTGGTAGCCACAAATGCGAAAGTATTCGTGTTTTTATTGGTGGTGCCTTATGGCCTGAGCGTTCATCGATTTCTCATGTACTAGATTTCGGTTTTTGTACTCATGTACCACTTATCAATGAAGATGATGCAATAAAAAAAACTACCAAATTTAATAATACCTACGTTATATTTCTCCAACCACTCTAATTTTATTTCTTTATTTAAAGTAAACATGTTATGATTTTCAATATAATGAAAATTCAGATTAATGCGAGAATTCATGCATATATAAATATAAGTAATGGTGCCACACAAGTAATTTTTTTATTTTAGTCATTTTAAAATAATTTTAATTAGATTTATATGAAAAGTGGGATAAAATCGAAACTTTTTTTGCTAGTAGGTAAAACTGAAACTAAATCTTGAAAGTGGGGCAAAATAAAAAAAATTCCGGTTTGGTTTGTATAGTGAATT
>JAWWMW010000475.1:0-10684 GCA_035048345.1 Echeveria elegans
GGCTCTTTGGATGATGAGAAGCCATGAATGTGCATTAACTTGCTCTTCCATGAAGCTGTGCAGGTGGATTGAGGTTGCTGTTTCATTTTTCCAAGCATGGTTGCTTGGTTCCTGCATCACTTTTTCTCTCTAACAAAGTTGCACAAATTAATGCGTGGCTGAAAAATGAAGATGGACATAAGCATGTATCCGTTTCGTGACTGGGAGTGTACAATTCGAGAAATTCCTCAAACGGAAAAAAGTATCTTAACATAAAGTATATGTTATAAAATATGGAATCAGAATCAGCTCCCAAGTACTCCCAAAGGCTAAGCAAAGCTTTAAAAGTTTGAAACTAAAATACCCAATTGCCTACCAGTTCCCAGTTCTCATTCGGCCTTATATACATAGATGCTTGTACCATGCTGATCTCCCAATTCCATAAAAAAATTCCATGAAAGAATTTCAAGATTAGCACGAAATAGTATCAAGTGATCAACTGAGGTTTCAAGGTAATGTAACTAGTAATTACTTTCATCCATGTTTCTCCGAAGCTGGAAATTTAAGTGATGATATGCCATATGTTCTGTCCTCAGGCTACACGCGTCAGCATTTAGTGTGTAGGCAAGATCATCTCGACAGCCACGTTCAGTTTCAGTTTGAACTTCTAGGATGCAAAGCTTGATGTGCAAGAAACTGAACAAAGCGTTGCAATCTTCCGCAATCATCTTCAGCCACAATGAATAATCCTTCAGAAGGAAACCCATCGTCGTCGTCTTCATCATCTGGTAAACCTCCAAAAGGGACACACATTCGGAAAATGATGCGAAAGAAAGTGATCAAGGCCATTCCTCCGGATCCCAATCCCCACAACCACCTTCTTCTCCAACCTACTACACAAGATCAGCTGCTCGCCGCCTCCCTCCACCTTCACAAGATCAAATCCGCACCGGTAAACTCCACATCCTCAACAATGACTGTCGTCTTCTTCGTCCTCGTCTACTTTCAGTCTTGAAACAAACCACAACCAGTCGAGTCAAACCCCCCATACCACCTGCTCAACCATCTCTTTCCGGCATCGTTCCTCTCGGCCCTCCGCCGCCTCGGGAGCCACGAAGAAGAGCCGGTTCACCACCGCCCGCAGCTCCTGTGGTTGGTCATTTCGATCATCTACCGCCACCATCCTTATCGTTTGATGATGCTCGGAAGATTACGAAGGAAATCGTTGAAGGACTTCAGAAAGTGAAAGACGAGCTCGACGAGTCGAAATTGAAAGATTTGATGTTGGCTTTGCAAGTGGATTTGGGGCTTCCGCCGGAGACGGGTCTGTTTAAAATGTTAGACTCGAGTGGCGAAATGGATGACGTAATCGACTTTTTAGGGGATTACTTCCAGACGTCGGAAGTTCCGCCGGCAGACGACGACTGAAACAAAACCCTAGACAGAATCCGATTTGAGCGGTTTAGAGGTCAACACGGTCAAGTGGCAATTCTGTGAATCAATTCAGCGGCGACGTTTCGTTTGAAATGTGGTTAGCTTTACTCTCTCTTATTCCCCCTCTGTTTTCATTCTCTGATAATAATAAAAAAAGAGCAAGATGTTCGAATTGAATGAAAATGGTGTTTTGAATTTAAACTCACAGTTACCACTTTTACTCATCATTCTCCGAGTCCGAAGCTGGAAATGTCAGTGATCACCTGTCTTAGGTTCCGTACGCTGGCTACATGTCGACATATAGGAAGTCGCCAAAGTCACCGCGGCAACTTTCAAGAGTATATTTGCCAATAACTTTGTGTTAGAGGCTGGCTTTGATGTTGAAATGAAACTTGACGCATAAGAAAGCGATCAAAGCCATTTGTCCCTTTCCAGTCCTCCGTAATCTTCGATCTTCAGCTCCAATGACTCCATTGTTAGGAAACAGATCATGCATCAGGCCCATCGTCCTGAAAATCCCAAAATTAACCTGAAACATCTTACACGCATTTGGAACTTGATGCACAACAAGTTCCGTCAAAATCAACTATATGATGGATTGTTCTCATCCGCAAGCAGAACAAACGTTATTTAAAAAAAATACATTTTTAATCTCAACTCATTTCAATATATAAACTCAGCCATGTCATCTAAACAAAAGACTACAGAGCTGTACCCTCCAAATTTCAAACCTGCGAAACTGTATATAACTATCATATACAATGGCATTGTTTAGCATGTGCTTTGGCAACTCCCTTTTTTCATTAAAAAGGTGGTTAGAGATTCGAGATTCGAGATTCAAGATTCAAGATTAGCGGGAAATAGTATCAAGTGATCAACTGAGGTTCCAGGTATCACTTTAATTCATCATTCTCCGAAGCTGGAAATTCAACTGATCCATCAGGCTACCCCGTCTGCATTTAGAGAGTAGGCAAAGTCGTCTCAGTTTAAACTTCTCCATATTAAAGGTTGTCCTGATCAACCGAGATTTGCAAGTAATCAATCTGCTTCCGTTCGTTTGCCGATTATCCATCTTTATTTTTTGGTGAGAACTCTCTATAACTTTTTTCAGTTCCATCGGCAGTGTATGACTACAAACGCCTGTTGAGTGTCGCCCATCTCCAATACTGTTATCATTAACACTCTGTACGCTCATATCTTCTTGTGTATAGTGTGCTTCAAGACTCAGCATGGAGCCATCAAATAAAGGTAAAGAAAGAGAAGAGGAAAGCGACGAAGGAGATCATCAGGCATTCCCGTTATTGAGACTGCGACCGCCATCTCCACCTCAAGGATCGTCCACTACATCAGCAGCAGTGTATGAGTGACAGCCATCTCAAATATTGTTATCATTAACTTTCTGTACACTCATGTCTTCTTGTGTGACATAGTGCATCAAGATTCAGCATGGATCCATCAAATAAACGTAAAGAAAGAGAAGAGGAAAGCGACCAAGGAGATCATCAGGCATTCCCGTTATTGAGACTGCGACCGCCATCTCCACCTCAAGTATCGTCCACTACATCAGCAGCAGTGTATGACTACGAACGCATGCTGAGTGTCAGCCATCTCCAATAATGTTATCATTAACTCTCTGTACGCTCATTTCTTCTTGTGTGACATAGTGCATCAAGATTCAGCATGGATACATCAAATAAACGTAAAGAAAAAGAAGAGGAAAGCGGGGAAGGAGATCATCAGGCATTCCAGTTATTGAGACTGCCACAGCTATCTCCACCTCAAGTATCGTCCACTACTCATCACTGTCACAGGAGTCGGCTTGTTTGGACTGGCGATCTACACAATAAATTTGTTGATGCTGTTAATCAACTAGGGATTGATAGTGAGACTTTCCCTACTAATAGTACTCGAGTTCTTTTGGACTTTGGTTCCGGATCAAATTTCTGACTTTTTCCTGATTTTTATTGCAGATGTCACTCCTTCGAAGATCCTTGAGATCATGGATGTCCGTGATCTCACCCGGCAAAATGTAGCCAGCCACCTTCAGGTAAAATTTGCGCCTATACGCTGAATGTCATACCCAGTTCAAACCTCAAAATTGATGTGTGCTGTTATTCGGGTTTGCAGCACTACCGAACCTATCTGAAGAACACCAGCAAAGACAAGGCAGAGACCCCCAGTTCCAGCTCCAGGAAAGATAAATGAAGCAAAAGATACTGATAGAAGCAGCGAATGAATATACTGTCATTGAATAATAACTAGGAACTACGACATTCATACCTGGCTTGGCTGCAAAGTTCTCGGGTAGATTTCTCAAATTGAGGTGACACTCTGGTCATCATCTGAACAGTACCAATGTAAAAACTGAATATACATAACAATGAGTACTTCATTCTCTTACAAAAATTCATGTAAAAAGATGCAAATACCGAAGGAATTACTAAAAAAACCTGTGTCATCCCCTTACTGTCCATCCCGAAGCGAAACAATTTAAACTTTCCTGTGGATAGTGTCATCTCAAGATCATCAGAAATCCCTTTCATCTCAAGGGGCTGAAACAAAAGTCTGATATCTTTCATTAGAGGTATCATGCAAATGCAATAAACCCATAGGGCTTGCATTTATAAGACAAATTGAGTGCTCTGTGGATCATATTTCGGTAACTAATTTAATTATATTGTCAATACTTTGAAACACTATCATCTTTAGTTTTTTTTTTTTTTTGCACTTTCCCCTAAAAATAAACATCATGTAACTCTTCGCATCGCCGTAAATAAATTGTCTCAACAAGTATGTCGAGTATCATATGCACTTGCATGCACCACATGTATGCAACGGCACACTTGCATACAAATATGTGTTATGCACTTGTATAAATCAAACTGCATACAAGAGACATTGTTCAACTTTACTGCAGAAAAAATTGGTGGAAAATGATCAAGTTTTCACTCTTTTTGTCTATTCTGATACAGTCATGTCTGGCTCAGAAACCTCCGGCCACTCCGGTACCATCAACCTCTGCAAAATGGCTGACATTAGATGGTGGGATCAAACACGATCAACCATAATCACAAATAGATCAATCCTCCAAAGCAGAGGCTGCTATCAAATCCAACACATAGACAATCCACAACCTAAGCCTAGCCTCACTGTAAATCCAAACCCACGTCACCATAAACACAAGCCCACCGTAATTCAACACCACTCGATGCCACACCCAAATCAATTACTAAAATAGCAATTGTCCGGCTTCTTCTCAGCATACATGTTTAAATAACAATCACGTGACGCAGCTCCGGTAGCTACACGGTCTCCTCCGCCGCCGAGCAACACGCATAAGCAACACCAAAGTCGATAGCCATGAAACTCCGCAAAATCGTGACTTTCGTAGCATCGTCCAATACCTTCCCGTTGACATTGATGTAGAAGCGATTATCATTCATCGGTACAAAAGCTCGCTTGAGGTCGATTCTGGATCTACTGCTGGGATTCGTGTCGCCATCCCGCAATCCGGAAATTGAACCACAACACAAAATAGCACCATCTCTTGAAACTCAGGCGTCGGATTTCAACTCCGGAAACGAGAATTTCTGCCGAAATCCGAATTTGAGGTCAGATTTGCGAATTTGGGAAATTAGGGGTTTGGGGAAAGACCAAAAGAAGGAAGATCCGTTTCGGTATCGAATCTTTTTATGTCTCCGGATTTTGAGAATGGGCCGGCCCAATATCTGGCTAGGGTTTTAGATGAGCCAACGGAGCGTATAAAAGCGTCACTTCATTCTCGCTGCGTAGATTTACGACGTTGCCACAACTTTCAGCTTTGCTCAGGTAATCGATCTCGCCAATTCTAAGTTACTGCCGATTGTTCTTGATGAATTGATGTGTGCGTGCGTTTTTTATATTTCAACTATAAATTGTGATTTTCCGGTAGGGTTCAGATAAATCGAAATTTAAGCTGTATGTGAAATGATGCTTTTTGACGTTCCGATTTGTTTCTACGAAACAGTCTTTAGGTTGTGGATTTAATTTTCTTGCAGATTTTGAAGAAGAGGTTTCAATCAAGGTCAAGTCAGCAAAATGTCAGGGTATGCAATTTACCCAGTTTTCAAATTTGATCAGAGTTATGATTTTATATCTTTTTTACATTGCTTTTATCTCCTATGCACATTCGAATATGAATTTATATATATATAGAATATGTAGTGTAGTGTGTTGCAAATTGAGGATTTTTGTTGATATGTTTTGTTCTGTCCCTAGAGTTGTAGTAGTACGGATAGTGCTTATTATATGCTTTTGTGTGTGCTTAAACATTACTGTGAAAAACAGAGAAGAAGCTGCTGCCCCAGTTGTTGTCGAAACTGCTGTCCCAGCATTGGGTGAGCCAATGGACATCATGACTGCTCTTCAGCTTGTCCTGAAGAAGTCTCTTGCCCATGGAGGACTTGCACGTGGGCTACATGAAGGTGCCAAGGTAATTGAGAAGCATGCTGCTCAGCTTTGTGTGCTTGCTGAAGACTGTGACCAGCCAGACTACGTCAAGTTGGTTAAGGCTCTGTGTGCTGACCATGATGTGAAATTGATCACTGTCCCTAGTGCCAAGATTCTTGGAGAGTGGGCTGGGGTGAGTTGATGACTACCTCTTCTGATTTTTTTTCCGTTTAGCACTCTCTTGCAGTCACTTGTGTATATCAGTTATATACTGAGCAATATGATGTTCTGCAGTTATGCAAGATTGACTCTGAGGGCAAAGCAAGAAAAGTTGTTGGCTGCTCATGCCTCGTAGTAAAGGTAATGTTTTCTAAATATTTGGCATTCCTTAATCCATTTCCATGCTGCTCAAATGATACTAATTATCTTAACTATATTTCATTACTTTTGCAGGACTACGGAGAGGAATCTGAAGGTCTTCACATAGTCCAGGAGTATGTCAAATCCCATTAACTAATTTGAGATTGATCATTTTGAAGGCTTTAGAAACTGGGACTGCTTTCTTTTTATTTAATCAATTTCGAATGCACTCGAGCCAGTGAAGAAATTCAACTTGTTTTGTCTTTGACGATTATTCTATATAAGTTTTGATGCTTGGATTTCTGTTTCTGTCAATTTAATCTTTTATGTGAGTAATATCTTAAAGCTATTCATGAAGATGGAAATTTTTGTCTTCGGAATGGCTCCGGAAAATGTGATCTCTATTATTCACATTTGTATCAATTAAAACAGATGGTAGTCTCATAAAACAACCTATCTGATTCCCAACTTACGTAAATGTGTGTAGGATTATACAGTCTCATTCGTTGAAGGAAAGATAGCGAGATCGGTTTAACTAGATTTTGGGAGTTCGGATTACCTAGATTTTTCGACCCACCTCCATCTATAATTACAAGAGTGGAAAGGTTTCTTAATCGCATTTATTGCAACTTTTTTCCCGATAAGAGAGTACTCGACAAAACAAAAGAGACGCCTAAGCGAAAAAACAATCCGCCTACAGCGAAGTAAATCCGCATTTCTTGCAACTTAAATCTCAATTATCACACTGCTTGTTAAAAACCAACATACAGAAACCGTGCCTCATACATCCAGCTCGATTCTATGGCATCTGTTTCATAATGGCTGTGACATGGTCTAGTTTGTCATGCAGGAAGTGAGGTTAGGGCCTCCCTGCACTTGCTTTTCAAGCTATTGATATCTGAACGGTGAAATGAAGACTCTTTTAATTTCCAATTTGGTGCCGTTAACATCTTCTTTTTTACAAGACTTTGGGGACGAAACGCCTACGCATAATTTATCACCAATTTGCCTATTTCTGATTTAACTGTACCCGCGCATCCACATGCTTAGTTTTTTTTTCTAGGGAACAGACCTAGTCCCAATTAAAAGAAAATTTCCGGTCTTTCAACTAGTTGCTCTAGTTCCATGATTTATACAACTGCCATCAACTAATACATAGCTACTGCTACATAAATCTAGATATCTCAAAAGAAAATTTTAGCTTTCAATCGCCACTCAAACTTATATGGAGAGAGGTTAACACATGCGTACATGATCCCTAAAACAGGTTCATTTCCAATGCCCTCGATATTTAAAGCAGATAACCGCCATATTCATGTGTTGTTGGTTGACAGTGATTAGCTTAATGCAAATTTTCGTCACAATTAAAATATCAATAAACACTTTTATTACCATAACATTAATCTCAACACACAGCAACAAACAACTGACCAGTTCGTCTCCTTTCCCCCCAAAAGCTTACACCATTCATACATTACCCAACATTACATGATAGTCTCCCCTACCAAATAAACTTAACTCAGTGAGGTTCACGTTCGCCCATACACTTCCTATCCAATTACACTCCCTTGCTTACTCTAATGAAAAATATCCAAGATGCACAAAATAATTTGTAAGCAATTGACGTTTGGGTACCATTCCTCGTCATTCTTATTGAAAAGCGCTATGCCAATGTATCTTACAAAAACCAGCAATAAGGACGATAAAAAGAAGTTCAAAACAAACTAGCAATAGCTGATATCAAGATTCAACATGCTTAAACGTGTAAGGCTGAGGAAGAGACAACGGACCTCTCTTTGCATTTGGATCATCCAGAAACCTCTTCACCTTCTTCTTAGCACAATAATCTCTATCAAAATGCTTCACCTAAAAAAAATCCAAAACAATGTCAGAAAAGTTCAAGGAACAAAACACATGTTATATGAACTGAAAATCAAATAGAAAATTGCTAGCAAAAATCTAACCCAGGAGCTGCGACATTGCTTCTCATACGCAACCCTAGTTTTCTTGCACTCAGCTGGATACAGTAGTCCAACCGCGGCGATCTCTGTCGGCTTCTTGCTCGATTCCTTTTCTAAACAAGCGTAGAACGCATCCCGAGCCTGATTAAAATTAAAGCAGCCACATTAGGTTTTCCACGATTAGGGTTTGAAAAATTAATGTGAAAATTTACGATTAAAGTAAGGAAGGACTTTGTAGCAAGCGAGTCTGGCGTTGGACAGGACGTCGGTTCGGACTTCGCCAAGTTGCGTAAGCGATTGAGCGTCAACCGCCATCGATGCTTTGCGGAGCTTCTTGCGCCGGCGAGTTTCTCGTATGCGGACTGCTCGAATGGACCAAATATATGTGGCCCATTTACATTAGGGCTTCAAGAAGTGCATAACATGAGAATAATTCTTAGGTTAAAGTTTTACTTAACGCTTAGAACATCTGACCAATCTATATATATATATAATAAAATTTATTGTCCCCGATCATACTTATAGTTGATGAAAATTTTCGTCGTTAAAATCTTTAATTTCGTTACTAAAATAGTAGGAGAATAAGTCAAAATAAGAATAAGACAAAAATTAAAAAGACAAAATAGTTACAAATTTACAAATTCATATGTACAAATTAAAATTTTAAAAGTTTAAATTGAGCGAAATACATTAGAAAATTTGAGGAAATCCCGTGGAGACATCAGAATAAAAATATCTTAAAAATAAAAAAATAAAACTAGAGTGGAAAACGTTGAGAACAATAAAAAGAATCGAACGAAAATATAGATAAAAACGTATGTTCACGTCTGATCCCGTCAGGACGACGGCTAAACTCTAGTAGATTTATAATACACCTGCGCTATCATATAATACACCTGCGCTATCATTCAGTGGCGGACGGAGGGGTTAAGGGGACAGTAAGCCTTGGAAAGTTTTTTTTACATAGGTCTGAATTGTTTTAATGAGAATAAAAAAATTAACTATCGGAAATTGGTGTGAATTACAATTTGGGATTAAGATAGTAAATTCAATTGAGCGGACAGAATCATATGAGAATTGAGAAGAGGTGGCAATGCGGGTGTCTGCGACTTGTAAATAAGAAACAATGAGAACTCACAATGGACAGTCTTGCATCATATTTATGTTGTTGACTGTGGGTGAGATTTGTTAAATAAAAGTTATTTGATTTGTTTATTACTTATTCATAACAACTGGCTAGTTAATTGTTTTGTTACCGACTAATGCAAGTTTGTTACTCATTACGGTCGAAAGTTTTGATTACTATTTGGTTTGTTTTGAATTTTGTTTAAATAGATTTCTTATGCAAATTGGTACGAAAATGTATAATTTTATTGTCATTTATTTTATTATCTTGAATAGGACATACAAGCATGGATAATTTTATTGTGCGTCTCATCTCAAGAGAACGTGCGAAACAACGGTTGATTATGCATCATTTTCAAAATATGAAGACGGACAAACACGGTTCACATCCTTTAGGAATAAAGTGATATAGTTATCATTGTTGATGACTTAATGTTTTTTTACTTCAAAGTAAACAATGTCACTTTTTGTTTATGAATTTTTTTGTAGGTGCCTGGATCCGCCAATGCTACCATTAGACTAGCTTTTCGTGAGCGTTCTCAATCATTATCGTCGTGGTGTTTCTCATTTAGTGCGACTATTTTTGAAATAGTATATAGTTTATATATATAGGATCCGGTGAGAATCACTAAATATTGTGAGAGTTGAGACAGTCTAAACTAATTTCGTTCGTTCATTATCTTTATTAAATGTGCGATATTATAATTGAATCTAAATGCAAATAAGTATAATTAAAACTAAATTATAAATTAAAAACAAATTGAAGATTAAATTTAGAATCAATTAGTCTCAATCATACGATGACAAGAGATATTATAATTGAATCTAAATACAAATAAGTATAGTTAAAACTAAATTATAAATTAAAAACAAATTGAAGATTAAATTTAGAATCAATTAGACTCAATCATACGACGAGGAGCCACGCTGCAGGCAACTAGAGGAGGTGTGGTAGAAGTTGCATGGTTGAGCTGTCTGCTCTCCTTAGATGGACGACGCTGGAACCGCGACTAAAACTTTGCATGTGCGAATGGAGATGTTCGTTAGTTTAATCATTGTATATTTGTATTAACTTTTGGTTTAATCATTGTTGTAGTTAATTGATAGTTAAATATCAAATTCCTAATGTACCTTATTACATTCTATCCAACCACCACTTCCTCCTCCACCACCACCGCTCTTACCTTCCTAAACTTCAACTTCGTCCACCATCGCACTTGCCTTCCCCAACCATCACTTTCTCCACCACCACCACCACAAACCCTACCTCATAACCATCCAACCTTACCAATCCTACTTCACTTATCCCAACCCCACCACTTCCTCCTCCTCCACAACCACCGACATTATCTTCCCTAACAACCACAACCACCGACATTAACTTCCCTAACAACCAC
>JAWWMW010000480.1:0-27771 GCA_035048345.1 Echeveria elegans
TTTATTATCAATCAAATCATTCATTTTTCTCACACAAACACTCTCTCTCTTTAAACAAAAAGTATCAATCAACTAACCTTTTACAAGTTTCTTAAATATTGTGCCATCAATAGAAGTGTAACCATCATTAAGGGACGGAGGGAGTATGCATTTAAAAAAAAATCACTCCATATAGAGGAGATTGAGAATCAAACCGGCAGCGGACGCCAGCTGATTCTTTGAAACGACGCCGTACGTACGTGGAATCTATAAAAGACCCCAAGTCGTGTCTTTGTCTCGATCACAATCACAATCACAATCATATCACATCACAGTCATAATCATCACCATTTTCCACACTCTACCGAAACGGCTAAACTAAAACAGTGATCATCAGATCAGATCATTATTAATCATCATTCAATACATCCCAAACTTATCCAAATCAATCATAAAAACCATTCTTATCCGATCACATCAACGACAGCAGCTCAACACATCCATCTCTGGGTATCTAATTCGTATTGCTTCGCATAAATATCTTCCGTTCAATTCGAATCTTCCATTTTTTTTGTCATCAGTTCCTCCATTCTAACCCTCTCAATCTTCTGTATATAAAATAAAACGCCATTCAATCTGTTTCCTCGCTTATGTTTCGATCTTGTGTTGAATTGTCATCACTAGACTCTATGGATAATCATCAGCAGCTTAACGAATCCGACCAGCTGAACGAGGTGTCTTTGTTTGACCTTGGATCTGGGCATCATGGGTATGTTCTGTTTTTTTTTTTTGGTCTCTCCTCTGTTTTGGTTGCTCTGTTTTTGGAAAACTGTGATGATTGGAATTTTCAATTTTGATTCATTCAGGTGCGCGCATTACCGGAGAAGGTGCAAGATCAGAGCACCTTGCTGTAATGAGATATTTGATTGCAGACACTGCCACAATGAATCAAAGGTGTGTAGTGTCTTTTTTTTCCTACTAAAAATTTCAATCAGATTTTATGATTGCAGAAGAAAAAAACTGACATTTGTGATGTGGAAATTGATGCAGAATTCTATGGACATTCCGGTGCTTGAACGGCACGATATACCTCGTCACGATATAACTAAGGTTTGATTCTTTCTTGGATTTGGTTTCGAAATGTTATTTACATGCTCCATTTATGTCTACAACATGTTGGCCCCTAAGTCTTATGCCCATCTGCTATATGATGGAACATTTACATACCTTGAAATTACCATCATTTATGACTAATGATTTTAAAAATTGGTTCCAAAATTATTTGTTTCACTGACTTTTAGGTTTGTTTGACAGCTTGTTAGTTGTTGTATCTGATTTACGCTATTAGTTTAGCGTGACCTTGATAGCATAGTATGGGTCGAATTTTGTTTTATGCCGCTCTTTCCTTTTTCCAGGTCATATGCTCCCTTTGTGACACGGAACAGGATGTGAGCATCTGTCTTGATCTCAAATACTTGCGCTGGATATTATTCAAATTGTGAATGAAAATCTTTTATTATTTAAGGAATTCGAGACTGACTAAGTTTGGCCTTTTGCTAACAGGTGCGACAATACTGCATAAACTGCGGTATTTGCATGGGCAAGTATTTCTGCACTAAGTGTAACTTTTTTGATGATGATGTAAGTTCCTGAATTCCTTGGTTAATATTTCTTTGTGGGGCAAAAATGCGATCAATCTCAATGGGTGTAAATTTTTGTTGTCTCGTTTCAGGTATCTAAGAAGCAGTACCACTGTGATGAATGTGGCATCTGCAGGTTCGATAATAATTCAATCTGCTTAAATTTTAACTTTACGGGAAGCTAAATTCTTACTGTCGATTGCCGTTGTCTAACAGATGTTTGTTTTTATTTTTGATGCAGAACTGGAGGGAAAGAGAATTTCTTTCACTGCACTCTTTGCGGTAACATTCCATGTCATGTTTTTATGTTATCATAAAAAGTTTTTCTTTATCTCAATTTTAGCTGAATACAAACAATATTTAAACCATACAGGATGTTGCTACTCAAACTCGATGAAGAATACTCATAAGTGCATTGAACGCGCAATGCACCACAATTGTCCTGTTTGCTTTGAGGTAATTTTTTTGAATTTAACCCAAAGCGTGGCCGAATCATGAATTCATATGTTTCCTGGGGCTGATCAAGGATAATTTCCATTTACCGGTGCAGTTTCTGTTTGATACCATGAAAGACATTAATGTTTTACCTTGCGGACACACAATTCACATGGCTTGCTTGAATGAAATGGAACAACATTACAGGTAACAATTGTAAAACATTCGTACCTGATTTATCTGTGTATGTGGCTGGCTGGAAGATTCGGGCATTTCTAACTGATTTATCAAGGTTTTGTTATAGATACTCGTGCCCTGTTTGCTCGAAATCCATTTTTGACATGACCAATTTATGGAAAAAGCTTGATCAAGAGGTAGGTTGGCTTCACAATTTCGCATTTATTAAAATCCTGGTCCTGCCCATGGGCTGTTGCTATTTGGAACGTCTTTGTTTTAACATACAAACACCTTACCGCGTGCAGATAGCAAAGACTCCAATGCCGGACATGTTCAAAGACAAAATGGTAAGTCTAATAAAATTACTTGACCTCATTTTCATACTTGATTTAAATCAGAACAGTTGACAATCTCGAGATATCTAAGCGTTTAGTAATGGTGACAGGTGTGGGTTCTGTGCAATGACTGCAACGCAAGTTCGAATGTGCATTTCCACATCATGGGACACAAGTGCCTGAACTGCAATAGTTACAACACTCGGCAGATACGCAAAGCTCCGGACTCATCATTCACATCCAGACTCGCAGAGACTGTAAGTTGAAAAAACCTGGTGAACCAAACAGTAGGCAACTTGCAGCATGAGGCAGCACAGCGAAACCAAATGTTCTTCTGCAACATATTAAACTGTATCAGTTCCCTGAAATAATGAATCAGTTGATCCAGCTTTGCCAAACCGAGAAAAATGTAAATTACAGAAAGGTAGCGTTTCGGCCAATTAGGTTGCGACAGTATGAGGAGTCAAAGTAGGATATTACAACTGACAACGAGTTTGTATTCTCAGTTAGTGAACAAATTTGGTGATGTATCAGCATCGCAATAGAAACCACAATTTTCCCTCTTTATGTTCACCCATTAGCTGTTGAGAGATTTTTACAGTAGCCTCAAAATCAAAGCATCATCTCTCTTCCAGTTTGAAGTCACCCTTGCTGTTACTGGTGCTAATTTGTATCACTAGTAGGTTTTGACTGTATTATGACGCGAGCTCCAGAAGCAAGTCTGCCGATTCAAAAATAGAAGAGACTGTTAATAAACATTGATTTTTTGGGTTACGAAGCACAGTGTACCAAATCATTGGACATTCATCAACTCACCTTTCTTCGATTTTTGTTATTTTGCTATCATCCCTGAAAGAGCCATAACTAGATGACATGGGCGACTTTTTAACAGCTGTATCCATTATCCTTTTACTGTTGCCAACTGAAACACTGGGAGTTGAGGTTTGAGACATGTATTCTGAGGGCACTCTTGGTCTGTCTGAAAGCGGAGACCTCCTGGATTCTGACTTTGGATGCCTACCAAGAGATGCTTTGATTGAAAGCGGTATGCATTTTGATCCTGTTGAGGGTACCTCATCTTTTTCCTCATCCGCAATGGACAACTTGGATGTCCTGGATTAATTTGGAAAAACAAAACAAAATTAGTTGCGCACATTTTCAGGATACTTTAAACTCATAAAAGATAGTACATTACATCCCAACTATACAGAGAACTGTCATCAAAAAATTGACTTTGTGAAACTTAAAGGCAGAGTTACTGATTAAAATGGAAACAAATACAATTATATTATATTGACAGCAAGAGTTGGTGTACCTATCAGCATCAAAGGAAGAAGATCGTTTTAAAGCTGCCAAACCACCTATTCCCTTGAGCATATTAGTCTCAATCAAGCTACCGCTGAAATACTCTTTATCTTCTAATTTGAGCCCCGTCTTCCTCGGACTGTCATACAAGTAGTCCATTTCTCCAAGTAAAACAGAAGAGGAATAAAGAGGAGAAGGGAATTTCGAACTAGAAAACCTTGGCTTGTATGCAGGAATGAACCCCAAGCTATGATCCTTGACTGTTATTGATCCACATGAAAGTAACTGCATTATCATATTTGTTGCCTTCAACCTGACATCAGATGACATGCTGATATCTTCCTCTTCATGAAATCTGCTGTTTATTTTCCTCGCATCAATTTTAATCAATGACTCCAAAGTTTCTGTTTTTCCAGCTGATGAAGATTCACTGGGACAGCTAGGAGGGGATCCAGAGGCAAGAGACGAGACAATATGCTTTTTGACCTGGGGAATTTGGTTTTGAGGAGTTGAAGCCAATGCAGGTGTTAATGGTGCATCTTCTGTTGAGACACCTCTGGTACAAGTCTCCAGAGATAGCTCGGGAGTATGATTGTCCTCGGTCTGAGTTGAGGCATTAGCAGCCTTTCCAGTGGTGTCCACTTTATATTCAACCAAACTAAGATTGCCTGCTGGGGAAGCAGTCTTGCTCGTTCCATACGCTGGGGAACCACTACAATAGCCCCGATGCTGATGAGGGGAGTATGCATCTTCCAAAGAAAGACTTAGCTCTTTTCCGTTCATGCTTGAAGTTGTAGATGAACCATCTTGGCTTCTGTAGGATGTTGGCTCTCGTACCTGCTTATGCTTTTGATACGTCATGTTTTCACTAGGAACAATTAGCTCTGCTTAGAGGTAACATCAAACTCATTAAAAAGCGGCACTTAAAATAATCCATTTAACGAAAAAACAAAAGTTTAAATGGTCAACGTTACCAACCCGGTACTTGTAACTACGAATCGATCCGAGTCTGAAAAATAAGTACAAGAGGCATAAATGAAGAGTTTATAATTTCATTACTTGAATTCGGCTCTTCAATAAGCTCCGAACCCTTTAGGACATATTCACTTCCACCCGCAGGATGAATCAAATCATCTTTGCTAAGATCATGCCATACAAATCCAGTCTTGTAGCTCCTGTGTATAGCAATCACCAAGCAATTTGTGTTATAGTACTCAGCTAACTTGGCCGCGTTTGGTACACGGAAGATTGGAGGGTTGGAACGAAACTTAGGGGAAAATAAGGTGGTGCATTTGGTCGTCAAGGAAAATACATACTAAAAAAAAGAGGAAACAATACAACCTTATACACCGATTTCAGAGAGATAATTAGTTTTCTTTAAAAAAAAATTTACCATTTCTTTCCTCTTAATTTTTCCTACGTCCAAAGGGAGGATAATTTTTTGGATAAATTCCAAATGTTTAGTGACTTAAGTCAGTTGGTCCTATAACGTGGTTAAAACCATGCAACATAGCGTTAATGATAGTATCAACTATGATATGTAGCAAAAAAGAAAATATCACTTTCCATTCAGTAACAGGAAACAGACCGTTTAGTACGGAGCAGACTATTATGGTTAACAGTTTTAAGATAGCTTGAACCGTACGACAAGACACTACGGAGAAACATTCCTACCTCTTACATGACCATGAATATCGAGAAGCCATGCCTCGTCCCCTCAGTTCATTCAGCCTATTAATAAAATCTGCACAAAGAACAACAACGAGTTAACAACAAGTAAATATTAAACGGGATAAAAAAATTCATCATTTGACGTAAAAAAAATAACAGTGAAGATGTAGGCACCTCTCAAGTATAGGCCATTGGCAGAGGACAACTTAATTTCAACAAAATGAGGATGATCAAGCCCCTGATTTCTACAAAGGTAGTAAAGCACAGAAACCTTCCTATACTGTACATACTTAGGCGACCTCTCAGTCCACACTTTCGCCCTTTCCGGACTAACTTGACTAAATGTACTCATCCTCCTCTCCATTTTTTTCACCTCAGCAAAATGACAAAATCCACCACACTAAATAAAAAGATCTTCTTTGCAGCTCTCAGAGCCCTAGAAACGCCAGCCAAAACCCTAGCAACCACATTTCACCAAGTTAAAAAAAAAAACATGAAAAGCAGAAAGCGCGAAGCACGTCAAAAATTCACGAAGAAAGCAACAAAATCAGATCTGAAATTGAGGACAAGGCGTCAGCGATACTAAACCTTGACCTAGCTTTAGGCAGTCAGTCGACGATGAATGAAAAGCGAGAGAAGCAAGGCAAAGCATTAAAAAAGGGGGGGAACGTGGTTGAATGCGGATTTTGGGAATAGGCGAAAGCGACAGTAGATTGCATAAAAAGAAGCGGAGTGAAAATCAAACCTGAAGAGAGGACTGACGATGACTTTGGTTGACTGAGTTTGACGGAGCGCGGAAATCGGAGAGGGAGAGGGTGAGCGACCTACCGCATTAAACACCTGGTGGTGAAAAAGGCGGAGACATTTTCAAAAATAAATAAAAAAAATGGAGAGAAGAAGCAAGGAAGAAAGAAATGGATGAAGAAGTGAAGAAGAGTTTGTTCGGCGTTCGTAATGGCAGGTGCTTTTGCTTAAAAAGAGTATTTGGCGTTTACCAATTTTTAGCCAATTCCATTTTGGCGATGAAAGCTTTTTTTATTCAGTTGCAACATCCTAATTTGTTGCACTAAACTATATAATCTTCCCTATTACTCTCTCTGTCCAGAAATAATCTTCCTGGGAGAGTTGGACACAATAATTAAGAAAGTGAAAAAAAATATGAGTGAGAGACTGTATTGATAGAAAAAAAATGGTTGTATGAGTGAGAGAATAATGTAAAAGTATGAAAGTAAATAATAATAAAGTAGAAAATAGTGTGTATAGAGAGAAAAAATAATGGAAAAAATAGTGTGTTTAGCAAGCTAGTGTGTAAAGGGATGACATGTGTTCGAATCTTGGGAGGAGCATCAAATGCGGAGCAATTCCGTGATGTGTGAGAGATTTTTATTTTGGGCATCTAGCGCATAGGTGTTAGACTGCTCATTTGTTTATTTTATTTTATTTATGTATTAGTTATTGGAAGCGATTTCGATCAATGATCGCTTTTCAATATAGTCATTAACATACATTGATCTTCATTTCGAACTCTATTTTCATGATGTATACCTTGGTATATACTTTGATTCACAATCTGTTGGGAATTTGTTATCAAAAAAAAGAATTACTATTGATCAACATCGGAATGATGATTGACCAATAAAGGTTAATACAGTACAACTATTTTGACATTTTTATATTCTTGTCAAAGGAATGAATCACTTTTCATAAATCTTTATTTTTGAGAATTGTGATAATCAATATAAGTAAATCGGAACCCTTAATAAAAAAAAGGGTAAAATGAAGAAAAAATGCATTATAATATGTGATTTTGCAGATAAAGGGTATTATAACTAATAACTACTGATGAAGCACTTTGTTAATAAAAAAACAAGTAATCGTCGTTTTATTACTTATTTTTCGGAGGGTTCCACCAGTCCATTTTCTACGTTCCACATATCGTTGCGTTTGTTTTGAACCGTAGATTCAAAATCCGTTGGCCGATTTTAATTTCGGAATTGTTTGATATTTCTTTTTGAATTTTATAACTTTTTGACATATTAAACGATCCCGAAATCAAAATCGGCCAACGATTTTAAATCTACGCTTCAAAACAAACGCAATGGTATGTGGAACGTAGAAAACGGACTGGTGGGACCCTCCAAAAAACAATTAAGAAAACGACGATTACATATTTTTTGTTAACAAAGTATTTTTAATATTTGTCATTTGTAATTATCTATTCTTATAAAAGAATAGGCAAAATGATATAAAATCAAGCATGAAATGACAAAATTACCCTTCATTAAACAAATAAAATGACTAAACTACTCATTACCCATTAACCTTCCTAAGCCCATACTTGAAGCCCCAAACTTCAAATACCATAAAATAATACGAAAAAATATAAAAAATAAACATAAAAAATATAAAAAGTAATTAAAAAGATACGGACAAAATAAAACAAAAATTGTATAAAATAAAATATAAAAATTTAAAAAATAAATATTAAAATAAAAAATTATGTGAAAAATATTTAGCACTTAGGGAGAATCGGATGGAAATACGAAAAAAAAATTCCCGTCGTTCCGACAGGAGCGTAGGGTTGGTGATAGTAGGATCATCAAATCAAAATATTTATAAAAATGTTATGAATTTTAATCACACGGATCCAACCCGGCCCATTAAAAATTAAAAATTAAATAAATTTATACACAATACACAGGTCCGGCCTGATCCAAATATTAAAAGTTTTATTTTACACAGATCACACGGATCCAAAAATTGATCGATCGAATCACGCATGTATTGAATGGTACGATAGCGCATTCGGGACGACGGGTGATGCGCTGGTAAATTATAATACAATTAAATTGCATCGTATGGTACGGAGATCTTGCTCAGTCCTCGCATCCCAATCCACATCACATCCGCTCCAAACTTAATCGTTACAAGTCAAATCACCCGACCCGACCCGTTTGACAAAGACAGGCATGTTTCATATTTACATTTATCAAATGGGTTAGAAAAAGGAGCTGAGCGATCCCAGAAAAGAGGAGACTTTTATTTTATTTCTTCTTCATTTCCGAAGATCTCTCTTCTTTCCCTCTCGTCGCTCCCAGCAAATCAATCAATGGCGGTAATGATTCCCTTATTAGATTCCTCCTTTTCATGAATTTTTTTTTATGTTTTTTGTTTCTGTTACAAATTTTGTGTTATGGTTGTTGGATGGATCTGTTTGTGCCTTTATTAGAATTTTGATGTCTAGATATTGGTATTAGAAGTTTTTTTTTTTTTTTTTGCAAATTCGATGTTGCGCATATGTAGACAATTTGTGTTAGAAACTCGGTAAACACATGATTAGCTTGGTATGTAGATTGTGTAAGATGTAGCGGAGACTTAAGTTTTAGGACTTGGTTATGTATATTTTGGTACTTGAGAATGGAAAGTATAAACTTGTAAATGTTTGTTGTAGGAAAAAGGGCGTCCACTGCCTAAGTTTGGTGAATGGGATGTTAATGACCCGGCCTCATCAGAGGGATTTACAGTGATCTTTAACAAGGCTAGAAATGAGAAAAAGACTGGTGGGAAGCCTGACTCCCTTGATAATAACAATGCTAAGAGTAAGCACGCTGCAGTGCAACTTGGAAAACCTCCGTCTGTGAGTCTCTTTCTTTTTCTCTATAAATCTTTTGACTTGTGAGATGCTTCTGTTGAGTTTTTTTTTTCTACTTAAAATGTTATACTCCGCACTGAAACATTCTCATTCATTTTAATTGGCAACTTTCTCGCATGCAACTGTCTCAAACCTGAATTCTGTAATAGATAACTCAGTCTACACTTCCTTCTTTTATTTTTGAAACTTCAAACTTGGTCTAACATTTATTGTACTGATCCGAACTGTATAGTATAGCTAGACGGGCTAGACAACAATCAGTTTATAGATACTGGAGACACTAAGGTGTTGATTACTGTTGGGATTTGTTCCTCTTATTGATTCATTTATTCTTTCATTTATAGTAGAAATGTTGCTTAAAGTCTAGTCTCCGAAAATTTCATTTGGACATCTAATCCTTGCAAGTTGGAACATATTTCCTGACGCGACACACCTCATTCTGTCACTTATATAATTGTTTCAATTTTGCAGAAGAAACGTTTCTGTTGCATCCAATGAAGCTCCTATATCCCGATCTCCTAAACTAAAATACCAAAAAAGACCGGAGTTGTAAGCAGAAGCCGTAATTGAAACGGCTGGAAGCATTTTATTGTTAATATAGTACGAGACAAATTGTGGGATCAGGGGAGAAAGGAAAATGTTGAAAACACTATAAATAAAGTAAATATAAACACCTATTGGTATTCTGTTTGGTTGCAAAATGTTGTTTCTGTTTCATGTTGTTTTCGTTTAGTCATCACATTCTTGTTTGTACCATTTTGTTTTCTTTGGTCATTGATCGTCAAATGTATAATGTTTTGCCAATGTATTTTGGTTATTTTGATGTCAGGATCATAACTAAACAACTCCCTTTCCAAACTACAAAAGATAAAACAGTGCACCTAAAATGTGCAAAATGTTAGAAATTCTATTCAAAATTATGTACTTTTCATTAGTCTTTTGAAGGGAAAGTCTAATAAATTAAATGATGCAAGGCGGGCATGTGGCTTGTGATTATCATGCCGCCAACAATATCCTTCAGGTTCGGACTTCACAGACTATGAATCACCGTGATATGTCTTTGCCAAAAAGTTCAGCTATTCCTTGTCCAGGATTATTTCTTTTCACTAGCGACTCTCCAACCAAAACCTGGATATGCAGCGAAGCAAAGTTTAGAACATGTGTGCACCCTTGCACGAGAACAGTTACAAAAAAGAAATATGTTTCATTTGCATAAACAATTTTTATCTTTGAATTATTTACTGAAATGGCAAAAGAGAAGAGGCTTACAGCTCTACAGCCAGCTTCTTGAACAAATGCAATATCTTCCGGTGTAAACAAACCAGATTCTCCCACAACCTGATGCAATGATAACCAGTGGTTCATGGTATAATTTAAGGAAATCCCAACATGTCGAAATTTTCAAGAATGGAAGACAAAAAATGGTATCGCGGTCACGTACAATAACGTCCTTTTCACGTATCTTCTGCCCACACTCTCCTTGTAGGAGTTTCTTTGTGTTAGCGATATCAACTTCGAATGTCCCTGTCAGCAATCAAGACCAAAATGTTAAGCAATAGTTGGTACTAAGTACAGTAGACTAATCATCCTACAGAAAAGTGACATCACCTAGGTTTCGATTATTTATTCCAATAATCTCAACACCCTCTAATTCAAGAACTCGATCCATTTCCCTCTCATCGTGCACCTGCCGGATGACAATATCTATGTTAGTTGGTGGATGAAAACTCAACAACGAAAATAAATTTGATTTGTGTGTAATAAAGAAGTAGCAACGCGCACAAAAAGATGGATATACTGATCTGCTTAACAAAACGACTTCGTAGCAAAGGATTATAGTCGGAGGCGTTGTGCGCGTTGCTACTTCTTTTTGTGCTAGGTACTTAGTACCATGATCAATATTGGAAGCACGGAAAGTACCTCAATGATAGCTGCCAAACCGAGCATTTTACCGATCTTAATCATGTATCTAATATCATGATCAGGTAGAACTGCAGCAATCAAAAGGATTGCATCCGCTCCTTTGGATCGGGCATAGTAGATTTGCCATACGTCAACAATAAATTCTTTGCACAAAAGCGGGCACTAGGTTAAGATTTAACGCTTTGTGTTAATCCCTGATATGCTATCAGATCATAACATATTGTTTGCCAGGAAGAGAGTCGTTGAAAAGAGAACAAACCTTAACTCCAGATTTCCTTATTGCTTCAAGATTCTCGAAGCTTCCCTAAACATTTGACATAATAGTGTAAGTTAGTATTCAGAAATTAAAAGACGCAGAAGCTGGCAGTACGAAACTGAATTTTTAAACTTGCTTTAAAGAATTTCTCATCAGTCAAAACACTGAGGCAAGCTGCTCCACCCTTTTCATAAGCCTTAGCAATCTCAACCTATTGCGATAAATATCAGAAACTTATTAACTTTAGAACATAAAAAACCACAAGAGTTCAAATTGACACAAATGAGGAGGACATAATCAAATGAAACAACAAGAACTTTTTTATCTTCATTCCAGACTTACCGGATCAAAGTTCTCTCTTAAGATTCCTCTACTTGGAGATGCCTTTTTCACTTCAGCAATCAATCCAGGCATTCCGGTACGAAGAAAAGATGCCTTCAGTGCCCCAACAAAGTCCCTCACGGGAGGAGCACTGTCAATAGCATTCTTCACCATTTGCAGAGGCTTTTCGTCTTTTAACTAAAACCAAAAAATCCAAAACTCAACAACTAACCAACCAACCAAATGATCACGTAATAACAACTTCATCAACGACTTCCAGAAAAAAAAAACAGCACCTGACTAACTTCCTTATCCTTATACCACACAATCTCCTCCAAAATGTTGCGAGGAGAGTTATCCTCATTCTGAAACCCGAACTCAAATGGTCCAGCATATTCCGATGGCGGACCTGTTGGTGGACGCTTCCTGATCTTAATACCTTGAGCAGACGCAATTTCCTCTTCAAGCTTATTCCCTTCCCATTCTTTAATCTTCAACGCAATCTCCGGAGCAGTCGCAACAGACGCTTCCGTAGCTTCAGCCTGCAACAAAAATGCAAACAGATCTCAATCACACAAAAACAAATCCAACCAAAACACGTAATTCATCATCACACAAGCAAACACCAACAACAACAACTCATATCACCAAAAAAACAAGAAAGCCCAAAAATCACAAAATCCCAGAAAAGCACAATCAATCACACCTGTTGAGCACGGATGCAGCAGCCTCTACCATTCTTCATACCTCCAACAAACCTTACCGAACCGCTCAGCGCAAGCTTAGGGTTTTGATTAAAAGAAGAAGTGAGTGTCTGAAAAGCGGTCACCTTTGGAGACCCTTTAATCGAAATAAGACTCTCCATTTGGTCGACTTCAGAAATGTAAATGATTTGGTGAAAAAGTGCGGAAAGTGATAGGAGGACAACGGGGTAGACCTGACATTTCATACTAACCCATTTATCCGTCCACCAACCATAGTTAAAAATCATCCATTAACTATTCATCTAATTAAATTGATAAATTCATCCACCATTTAATATCCATTTAATAAATGGACTAATAGGATGAACCAACACCCATTAATCATCCATTTAACTTTTGAAAAAAATCAATTCATCTCAAATTAATCCATTTAATAACCACGGTCCACGAACATCATCCCATTAATCATCCCACTACCACGCGACCTGGGGGTGATGATTTGTCATATTTTTCACTTCATTGTTGGATGCGCCGGAAGACCTGAAAACTTATTGGTGGTCGAGACTGTGGCTTTGATGACTGCTGCTTTTTCTTTGTCTTCGTGATCTGAAGTGACACCATGTAGCAATTATGCAGCTTGGCGGTGAGATTCGCTGAGAGAAATTTTGAAGATGTGGATTGTGGCGTGTTACGGTTGTTCGGTAAGTTGGTTCTTGCCTGAGTCTCGCACATCATCCTCGCTGCTTCATCGTAAGCTCGCGCTGCTTCTTTCGCCGTTTCGAAGGTCTCAAGCCAGATTCTGATCTTGCTGCAAAATTGGAACTCTGCTTCAGAAATTCGAAGAAGTAGCAAAGATGACATTTTTATCAAAAGACATTTATAGCTTGCTTGAGAGTAGTGGAATTCTTACACTAAGGGGTGTCGGATATCGGAGACCCAGGATGGATAACTGAATAAATGGATAACTGAATGTATGATAAATGAATCAATAGGATTATCCATTAATCCGTTAACCATTTATAATCCATCTGTTTATCTATTAGTATTAATAGAATAAATGGATCTCAACCATTTATCATCCATCCGTTTACCATCCGCCCCATTTACCATCCGTCACATCTGTTTGACAGATCTACAACGGGGTGAGGTTGATTTGATTATTTTATGGATATGAATTGTGCATTGGAAATGACACGAATTTGGGTTTGATTTTTTAAGCTTATCGGATTTGGTAGTTCGTTTTTGTTTTTTTGTTGTTGATAAATTGCAGTAGAAAGGTCAAGAAATTTTATGACTAAATACAAAGAGTCAGATGACTTAAAAGTGTCCGGATGTGAGAAGGTTAGGGGAGGTAGTAAATAGAACTAGAACAGAAAAGTAAAGGGGTGAGAGGTAGAGAGCAGCCACCTCCGCGGAGGAGGAGCCCTCCTCCCCTGAGAAAGCTATCGAAAAGTGACCGGCAGGCAAAAGGGTTTGTTGGACGAATCAACGAGTGGCAGGCTGCTGGCGCCGAATCCGGGTGCGCTTCGTCTTGGTCCTCGGTTTTGCTTTTTAGGGCTGTTTTGCGGCTTCAGTTCTACATGCAGCGACCGACGAAGAGGACTTTGTCTCCAGATCTGAACAGCCCGGCTCATGAATCCACAACTCAACGGTGGCTATCTCATCTAGACGGTTTGAATCTACTCGACTAGGACAGCTGCGGCTTTGTATGTTTGCCTAGATATGCTTGGTGGTGCACGGATGTGCTTGGAAGACTATGTGGTGCTAGATGTTTTTGTTTTGGGCGGTTCGATGCTTGGCGGTGGTGATTGGGCCGGATCTGTGGTCGGCTGGTGCATGCACTGCAGTCTCAGCTCCGGTCTTGGCTCTGCTCCTTACTCTGTTGATTTCTTGGTCTGCGGGAGGTAGTCGTATCTATGTTTATAGTTGTCTATGTTACATCTTGTGTTTGATCTTTTTGGTTATTCCCACTTTGTAAAGAAGCTTGTTTATATCGCCTTGAATAATTCCACCATATATAAATTCAAGTTTGGATTTATTGGTGTGTGAATCCTTCCCACAAGTATGTGAGGGAGCAGTTATCCCTTTACCCATAGTGTGGTAAGGGTTGTTTTCACGCCTTAGTTATTTAGGCGGTCGTCTTTTATGACGGTGTTGTTGCTTTGATTGATAGTCACAAATGCGATAGCATTAGTGGTATTAATGGCGGTGCCTTTGGTTTGTGCGTTCATTGATCTTCATGTACTAGATTTCGGTTCTTATACTCTTTTGCCACTTATCAATCAATGAAAATGGTGAAATAAAAAAAAAACTTAAAAAGTGAGAACATGTTCAACCATTTTAGATTAGAAAATAATTTAAATAGTATCATCACTCAGAGTTGCATACCTAAAAATAACTATAGACTTCCACAAAATCAGCAAAGTTTGGCGTTTGATGGAGTGTCCGAAAAGTTTATCATGTCCTCTCTTGTTTGGCGCACCTTACGGAATGCAGCTCTAAAATTTAGACACTGAATATCTCGATGCAATCTTAAACCGGCCTCATTGGAATATGGAAGGGTCTGGTCGATTTTCTACTAGGTCTGCATATTGTTACTTGAAGAACTTAGCTGATGTGAAATATGATAATGTCACAGGTGAGCAAGCGGACCAGAGGAAAGCTTCAACCCTTTTGGAAAGTCACATGGAAGTTGAATGTGGTCAGATTTTTTGGTTGGAAACTATATTATAATTTCCTACCGTCAGCCTTTAAAATCTTGTCAAAAAGGGAATTCAGATTTGTATGTTGTGTGGTTTCAAGAAGGAAACAACCGTTTAATCTCAGTTATATTGTTGGTAGGCGAGATCATTCGACAATCCATTCACATAGAGTGTTCTTTCCTGGATGTGACATTTCTTGAACCTGGAACTCCCATTACTGCATCTTCCATCACTTCTGAGGTTTCACAACCTTTATATCTTGGAAAGGCCGGTTACATACTTGGGAAGACCTTTGATGTTATACCCGTATTTATATCCTGTTGTACTTGGGGATGGTATCTTTCTGGTTACTGAGTTGTTGCTCAGTGTTTCATTTCCTCTATGTTCAATCTTCAATATAATTATAGTTGATCAAAAAAAGAAGTCAGGGCTTCACTGAATGTTTGGGCTAAAATTGGGCCACCGGCGTAGAGATCTGAGCCCAATTAAAACTCAAGAATCTCGTGATTCTTCACTGCAGATAGTAATAAATAAATATCCACTGGCTGTCATCACACTTTCCCAACTCCAAACTGTGAAACCCAACGCTTCATAATTTCTCTCACTCTACACGGGAAAGGATGTACAATTTTTTTATAAGATCTTATGATACGATTTCATTCATTAATTTTTATTATTTAACGCTTCAGATTTAAAGTATAAAAAACCGTCATAATTCCAACCATTTATGTTTTTTTGCCAATTCCATACGTAATAAATTTAATTCAGAACCAACTTTAATCTTAACAATTAAATTAATAAAAAAATAATGATTGAGATTTTATCTTTTCTTTTTTCGATTGTGAATTACACGGATACAAATAATTGTACAAGATATACTGATATCCAGTAGCTAACATCTAATAAAAGTTATGGTCACAATTGGACGCCTACACCCAATAAAAAAACATTAAAACCAATATTTTCATAACCCATCCCAAAGCTTCACGAGACTCTTCGGCTTCACGCGGCTCATCGACAAACGTGGGGAACAACCAAGCGCCTTTCGCCCACGATTCCACAGCCCCTTCGGAAGACCAACAGACTCATCAACTTCATCCCTCGACTCCACAACTACTCCGGCACACGCGATCAGTCCGTGCCGGAGGAACACCCAAAGCACGCCAACTCTAACAACGTTGCTGCCCCATCTCGTGTGGTTAGTCTTCGACTCCACATGCTCTGAAAGTTCCAGAACAACCCAGTAAACACCCAAACCTCTAATGACAGCGACTCTGCCACGCCTTGTGAATGGGTCAGTAGCAGAAATGGTGATCTGCCCGTATCGCTCCCTATCAGAAACCAGTTCGGCGGATGGCTTTAGCGAACCGGAGGGACCGAGGCATTCCACGGCGAAACCGGAGCATCTGAGAACAAGACCATCGGAACGACACAACACACGGCGAACCACCGCACAACACAAACCAGAAACAACAAAACAACAACAGAAAACTCTCTTAAGCATTCACGTAGAGAGACATACAACTCCTCTTAAGGAGAAACAACAAAACAATAACAATAGAAAACTCTCTTAAGCATTCACTTAGATAGACAAACAACTCCTCTTACGGAGAAAATCATGTAGAAAATATCACCGCCCACCGTCCAAAAAAACGCCGAAGTCGCCTGAGAGAACTTACGGTGTTAAAATTGGCCAGAAAAAACGAAGGAAATAAACTACATGAAGGGGAATCTCCTAGAGGCAGAGGACAGAGCCTCCTCGGTGGAGGAGAGGCCAACCTCCACCCCGGAGGAAGTTACAAATAGGAAGACGAAACTCATAAGGGATGGGACCCCGCTCCACGATCCCTCCATCTCTTACAACTTTTTTTTTTACAAATTCAAGTAATTAGTCACATCTAATCAAACATCATTAAAAGCAAACAATTGTGCCAACCTCAAACTAGTCAAAATTATTCATACTACGGAAATAATAGTAATAACAAATATACATACCAACATCAAACTGTAACTTTTTAATACACTTTTTTTATTTATTTGTGGATACATTACATACAATATATCATATTGAATATTTTTTTATCCATTACATTTTTGACACATTACAATATAATTGTTCTTATATGCCTCTTGATCATCCACGAGAATTTTCAATAAATCCACGAGTACTGGTCATCCACGAGACCTTCAATCAATCCACAAGCACGGAGCATCCGAGCACACTTAACACATCATAAAGAATGGAAATAACTCATTCATAAAGGAGAAGGGTATTGAAGAAAAGACTCAAAATTGCATGAAGAAATGAAGAAGCCTCCTAAGATGAGAAATAATAGAACAATGAAATGAATATGGCGGAGGCAGATATTGAACTCTGCATCTAAAAGTTTTATGACTGAACTCTTACCAACAGAACACCACCTTGTTTGTAATACACTACTTGTTGATACACTTTTTATAATGTACTAAAATTGAAACATAAATCAAATAAGTCGATTCGATATTGGGCTCATTTATTTACAAAACTTTTGTTGTTGTTGATAAATTGAATTTACACTTTTCATTTGTTGATAAAATGAATTTACAATGCTCGAGTTGGATGTGATTGTGAATCATGACGAACCGTGGAAAACAATTTGACATTTTTATAAGATTTATTCTTTTCAATAAAGACAAAAATAATACTAATAAATAATAATTAAGTTTGACTGGATAATGATTAACAAAAACAATTAATTTATAATTTGATAGCGGAGAAGATTCTCCTCAAGGATGCAAATCGTGATAATCAACAACCACCAATTTCGCAATTTCTTCGGTCTGTTCTTTCGATTTTAAATTCAGTTTAGAAGATAAATATTTATTATTTTTAAAATTATTTTAAAAGTATAATAATATTTAAAATTATGAGTAGAATCTTAAGACGCATTCACTATTGTCAAAATTATTTTTTAAAATTAAAAATAATATACAAATGTAATTAATTAATTTTAAATTTTTTTATTTAATTTAGTTTAATTTCAATTTAGGTAAAAAAAACGCAGCCTCTTTTGTCGTCAATAAATGTGTGTCTGTGTGAGTGTATGTGTCGTCAACCAACAAACCTCAATAAATGTCTTTTTTGTGCGTCATTCAATATTTTCCAATTAGTCTTGCTTGCTTTTCTAGTTTACCTAACATTTGCTGCTCCACCGCATCTTCAGTTCCAATTCAAAACCATTTATTTATTTATATAATCCCATTGTCTCTCGCATGTTCCCAATCTTTTGTATCAGTTTAATCTGTCTTTTTGTGCCCTAAATTTATCTGGGGTTTGTATTGAAATGCTGCAGTAGAGTGAAAGGTGTTGTCTTGGTGTGTGTCATAAGTCAGCACTAGTTGTTTTTGTTGTTGGGTTTTCGTTTGGAGTGTGTACAGATCGGAGAGGAGGGAAAGGTTGGTTCTTGGTTGGCTGCACGCCAGGTGCTTGTGAAAAGGTCGCAGTGAAAATGGGGTCTTCTTGTTCTAAGATACGGAAGGGTGGAGATGGGGTTGTGGTGGGTAAGAGGAGAGGGAGAGGGGGTGGGTTTGGAGGGGTGGAACAGGTTGGGAGAATGAGAGGGAGAGGTACGGGAGGGGATAAGTATGGTGAGTTTCATAGGATTCCAGGGAGGATGGCTGGGAATGGAGGTAGTAATATGGCGTGCTTGTTTACTCAGCAGGGGAGAAAGGGGGCAAATCAGGATGCTATGATTGTCTGGGAGGTAGGTTCCAACTTCTTTGCTAGGAAGCATCTTGTACCTTCATGATTTTTTTAGACAATGGGGTCATGGATGGTTGATTTCTTAGGATTAGAAAGTGATGGATTTGATTGATCTTGTGTCTGCCTTTTTCATGTATTTGATTGAAGTTCTTTTTGTTGCTCAATCTTTATTCTGTTCAAGAAAGGCCTAAATTTCCAGAGCCCAATATTTGTCCGCTGTTTCAACCATGTCTGCCAAATCTTTAGAGAGAGGTAGTGAAGCATTTTCATCTTTATGATTGTATGAACTGTGAAGCCAGGGGAAAGTTGAAAGGCTTTTAGTACTTGGGCTGAAGTGTGAAAGGGGTTGCTACATCTTGTTGACTATAATAGATGGTTGGATGAGTTGTATGTGGAATTTGACCTTGCTTGACCTAGCTTTTGTTATAAAAATGACCCAACATTCTTTCATTTTGTTTCATGAAGTTCTTATCTGTCAGCATTGTCTCCTGTTACAGGCAGGAATTGCTCATAAGTTGGAAACATGTGTCGCTGACTTGCTTATATTTTCATTTTGGCTACCCATGATTCACTGTCTTCATATAAGAGTATTAAACTATCAATGCCCTGTCATCAAACTTTTGTGATGAAATATAACTATGCAGAGCTCATTCGCCTGGTCCTTGTCTATGAAAAATGGCTTGTTGCTTTAGGTTATTGTCGATTCTATGGAGTGCAAATATGTTTTGTTTAGTGCACATGTTTTTGAAGTCACAGGCGTTTTGTGCCTTAACCTTTTTCTTGTACAGAATTTCAACTCAAAGAGCGACACCATCTTTTGCGGAGTATTTGATGGCCACGGTCCTTACGGTCACATGGTTGCGAGGAAAGTTCGTGATTCTCTACCTCTTATACTAAGTACTCAGTTGAATGCTATCTTGTCCAACGATACCAGCATCCTCAACAAAGATGGGAATGCTCATGGAAGCACTAATTCAGAGGAAAGTTTGTCTGTTAATGTGGATGATGAATACCATGCGGCTCTTGATGTTGAGAAAAGTGGAAAGCTACCTGAAGAGCACCTGCCTCTCAAGCAATCTATTCTAAAAACATTTAAGATTATGGATAAGGAACTCAAGATGCATCCAACAATTGATTGCTTCTGCAGTGGTTCAACTGCAGTTACCTTGATTAAGCAGGTAATCTTGCCGTGTCTGGTAACAGTATGTTATCATACTTCAATGATTAACTTTTTTGGTATTGAGTGCTTCATGATTACTTCACGCATGTGATTTTCAGGGCCAGGAACTTGTCTTGGGAAACATTGGTGATTCAAGAGCCATATTGGCCACTCGAGATGATGATAATTCTTTGGTTGCTCAACAGCTGACCGTGGATCTGAAGCCCAATCTGCCAAGTCTGTCTCTTTCTCTGAATTACATTTGATATATTCACTGTATGTGTTTTGCAAATCTCAGCTTTGCGTTGCTGTGTGACTGGAGTTGGGAACTGGGATGTGCATGTGTTCTATTGAACATTGCAGTGAATGAGTTTACATAAGTCCAAACCATGGCTTTTATTTTTGTTTATTTCTGGAGGAAGGGAATGATTTAATTTTTAATGTCGGTTTTTTTTTCTTTCTCAGATGAAGCTGCAAGAATTGAACAATGCAAGGGAAGGGTGTTTGCATTACAAGACGAGCCTGAAGTGGCGCGGGTTTGGTTACCCAACAGCGATTCGCCTGGTTTAGCAATGGCTAGAGCCTTTGGAGACTTCTGTTTGAAAGATTTCGGTTTGATATCTGTTCCTGATATTTATTACCGCCGATTGACTGAAAAAGACGAGTTCATTCTTCTTGCGACTGATGGGGTACCTTTCTCATCTCATTACTCAATTATTTGTGTCTGTGGTTTTATTAATATCAAATCTGACTTCTATCCGTTGAAATTGCTATCACCGTTTTTTGACAAGCTCTTTTATTTATGCAAAACTTACAGATAGATATCACTTTTGTTCATTGTGCAAATGCGTACAATTTTTGTCTAGTTTGTTTGGCAACACGTGCCATTTGCCTCTTCAGATGCTCTGCTTGATGCTTAACATAATTCTAAACAGGTGTGGGATGTCCTCTCAAATAAGGAAGCAGTCGACATTGTCGCTTCAGCTCCAAGCCGTACAACAGCTGCCAGAGCCCTGGTAGATTATGCTAATAGAGCGTGGAGACTTAAGTATCCCACTTCAAAAACTGATGATTGTGCCGTAGTATGCCTCTACCTTCAACAAGAGTTGACCAAAAAAGACACTACATTTGGAAGCATCTCTTCAAGATCTCATGAAGCTGCAGGAAATGTATTTGAACAAACCCTAGACCCCAGGGATTCTGTAATCGACAATGCTATAGAAATCAACAGTTCTCCGAAATTAGATGTGAACTCAGAGGAAATTTATCACGAAATCGTCCCAATTGCTGAGTCGTCAAAAGAAAAGCAAGCTGATATACAGAGGAGTAACACAACAAGAAGCCTAGCGGAATGCATATCAGTTGCTGAGGACGACGAATGGTCAGCTCTAGAAGGCGTCACCAGAGTAAACAGTCTGCTCAGCATTCCCAGGTTCTTTTCTGGTGATAAAAGATCAACCAGCCGGAGAAATTGGTTATAAAAATTAAAAATACACAGGTAGTGTGGTACTGAAATGTAGTTGATTGCGAAGAGCTTGTTTTTTTGTTATAATTTTATCGAACCCCTTTCGATGAGGGTAAATTTTTGAGTTGTGGGACTTGTACAAAGTAAAACGTATGTTAGTAGTCTAACAAGGCCATCCAAAGTTCCAAACATGTCTGTTTACTTAAATTTCTAGTCTGAAAGAGAGATCATTTTGTTCATTTGAATACACTTTCACATACCTGGACACATTCACACTGGTAATCTATCAGCCTCTGTATATGAATAGAGTAAAGAAGCAAGTGGTGGTGGTGCAGAGCAGCTTTTTGATGCTTTCACTCCACATGTAAGTTCACATAGTTGCTTTTGTGGTACTGAAAGAGAGAGTACAGAGTACAGACAATAAGATGGTGAAGATAAGAGGAGATTTGGGCAAGTAGTAAATGCTACTAGTGGTACTAGACAAGGTGATGTGCATAGTTTGCTTTCTCAGGTTATCTTCTTGTGTTTGAGTTATAAAAGGTCATGGTCACCTGATAAAAAAATTTGGTCCTGCAGGAGTTTTATTATCAAATATATTATTACAAGTGATGAAATAAATAAAGTTTCATATTGATATAAAAAATAATTTTATAAAAACATATCAATATGGATATCGAACAGTAGAGCTTGAAATAATATAAATTATTAAATAACTAGATACAGTTCCGTCATTCCGACGAAAATGCGGCGGGAACCGAAAGTGACGATGACACGACACCCGATCTCAAGAGGAAGCGCTCGTCATCCCGACAGCATGCGAAGGAAATAGACATTTTTGATTTCGATGTTCAATTTCCCTCAAACTTTCAAATGTTTTCTGCTCCATTTTTAATTAAAAAAATGACAGTTTGATTATTTTTAGAAAATGTATGGGCAAAATCGAGATCGATGACCCCTTTTCCATTATATAATAGATTTATAAAATTTTGGAACAAATGACAATTATTCTATTGACAATAAGCATAAGGTCACAGGACTCGAACAACCAAAAACAATCCAAAAAATTACACTAAGCACATCAAGAAGAATCGAGTTCACACTCAACTCCATAACATAGGCATTTAAAGCTGGAATCTTATTACACCTGATTGCCACAACTCTACAAACTTCCTTCCAAAGGTCTGGCCGCATCTGGACTTGGTCATAAAGTTTCCTATTCCGAGCCTCTCAAATCATACATGCAGTTTTCAACAGCAACGCATTTGAGGATTCTCTCTTTAGGCCCTTTTCTTTGCCTGTCTGTAGGATCCAGTCTAGCTCCTCTTCCCAGTTCCCAAAGGAACATGATCTATTTTCATCCACACAAGAACCTTTAACCACACACTTCACTGGCAGCAGTACACTTGAAAAATAAATGGTTGATGGACTCGAACTGATTACATATGCCATTATTCGGAATACCAAATTAGAGGTGACAAAATTGATGGATTTGTTGGATTATGAATGAATTTTAAATGGATTACGTATTAAATGTTTCAATCCATTTACACCATTTAATCCAACGGATTAAACGGATTAGTTTAAAATCCTATAAAATCTAAATGATTGCTTAAATCCATTTAGTCCAGTAGATTTCATTAATCTGTTTATACTTGTTAATAAATTTCATTAATTCGTTTAACAAATTCTTAATAGAAATTACTAATCTATTTACCTAAACGGATTATTTTGTCACCACTGTACCAAACCTAAGTCTCCATCGTGTACAGTCTCCCCAAGCAAATTAGCCACACACTAAACATAGCTCTACGCCTAGCCAGGTTACTAAAAAAAATGACTTCCTCCAGCTCACAGTCTCATTGGGTTTTACTCGATACATTTCAGTATTGATGCCTTTCATATAATATACTTATATGAATCCACTTTACCCACAACCTGTCCATTACTCCATTCCTGGCAAAGAAATCATAATCAGTCCACTAGAGTTGCGAGGTTGGCAGGCCTTTTCCCAAGCCACCGGAGCTTTTTTTTTGTGATACTCCACATAAACGATCTGCACATGCCTTGTATAATTTTTAAAAACCTTCTTTGGGAGCGGAAAAACTTGAATCTAATAAGTGACTACACTTGTGATCACTAATCGCGCCCTACCCGCATAGCTCAGTAGTTTAGAGGACCAATGTTTCATTCTCCAGGTGATCTTTTAAATCAATGGAAGGTAGGTATTAATGCTCAGTTTCTTGCTGTCCAAGGGAACCCCAAGATATTTAATAGGGCGCTCCCCCCTTCACAAATCCAGTTTCCTGCAAAATATCCCTCAGAGTGTTTTCATCTACTCCACCAAAGAAAACCTTACTCTTAGAGAGACATTAGATACTAGACCAGTAACAGAAGAGAAGTTCCTGAACATGTCTCCTCTGGCAAACTGCAGCAAGTCATCCGCAAAACGCATGTTTCACATCTAGGATGTAAATTTGGATTTTTCTGCAACATCTTTAGTAGCCAACTCAAATACTCCATTATGATCACAAATACACCATCTGTCTTTTTTTTGTTCTTCCTACTTTTCTATTTGGGTGTCCCCTAAAATTCTTCCTATTTCCTTTTATGTTAATTAATTCACCCTCACAACACACACTCTTTCCTACTTTATCTTTTTCTTACTTTGGGGCGAAGGGAGTACATATGATCAAATGGGATCACCTTGTCTTTATGTCTCTTCTACTAGCGTTTAGTAACTCCAAATGATTACCATTTACTCCCAAGCATTATCCATTCAACAAATAAGCTTGGGAACCCATATTCTCTCTCAAGTCTCAGGATACGCTCAAGTGTGTCCCATTATATAATACAAGTATCAAACCCGTCGTTCCGACGGGATGCGTCGACAACAAATATTATTGGTAGTGTTATTCTGTGGCGGTAATAGACATACATTAAAAATTAAAGTGCGCAACAACTCATACTTTTCTATTAATTACTATTGGAAGAGTAAAATTTTTATGTTTTAAATTATAAACTTATTTGCTGATTAATTTTAAATTTTATTTAATTTCCCTTGAATCTCAATGATTTGAAAGAACCGACAGGATGGTGTCCAGTTGGTAAAAGTTCAATCATAAAACTCTTAGGTCCAGGATACAATCCCTGGTATCGACTATATTCATTTTATTTTTCTATTATTTTCCCCCTTAGAGTGGCTTGTTCATTTCTCCATGTCATGTGGAGGCTTTTCTTCAGGTTTGTCATTCTCCTTGATGAATGAGTTATTTTCATCCTTTAGATGTGTGAAGTGTGCTCAGATGCTCCATGCTCGTGGATTGATTGAAGGTTCTTGTGGATGACCAAGAGGCTTATACGAGCAATTATATTGTAATGTGTCAAAAATGTAATGGATAAAAAATATCAAATATGATGTAATGTATGTCCGTTAAGAAATGATGCTTATAATTAATGACAAATTTTAATCTATTATATATAGTATAGAATTGAGAGGACGACAAATATTCAGAGGACGAAAGAACAATTTCATTTTACAGCATGTTTATAATTTAGATGTAATATGATTTGTAAGGTGTATATCAAATATGCATTTCATGTATGTCCATATAGGAAAATAGATTTTGATTTTGATTTTTGATTTTGATTTTGATTTTGATTTTGATTTTAAATTTAATTTATATTTATTATTTTAAATAGATTAATTTATCAAGATGATGTCCTTCCTTCCTCCTAATATTTGAGTGTCCTCCTTGAACTTTTTACATATAGTATTAGTTGGTTTCCAAGAGGACAATAAATATTTGGAGGACAGAATGTTAATTGCACTTTACAACGGTATAGTTTAAATACAACATGTTGATATGTTAGGTGCAGTATGATGTGTAATCGTGTAACATAAATATAACTCTAAATGTATAATTGTATCCATAAAAATAAAAATCGACTTATGAATTTAATTCTCCAACTCGAGTAAGATTGAGCAAAGGAACACTTAAGTTGATCCGAGAATCTCTTATACTAATAGTTTACTAAACTGCAATGAACATAAACACTTGTATATCCATCCAAATTTGATTATAAATATGAAGATTTTGCGCTGTAACAATTCTAAATGAACTCACAACATATAACATTTTGTGACTACGATATACTAATACCGGTTGATATAAAGTCTCATCATCACCTATCACTCCACCTTGACATGAATTCAGGCCTGCAATCTGGCAAAAACTGCAATTTATAAACTATGTGGTTTTGCTATTAAACATTGTTGAATATACTGAACCCTTTTCAAAACGATCATACGGCTGTTGAATGCAAATTGGCTGGTTGAGATCTCATTCCATGTCCACCAACAGTGTTCCAAAAAAAGATTATAAAAATAAAAATTGAAACTTGTCCGAGAGTATGGGGAAGATGATAAGCATTGTAATGCAAGATTAAATTTAAATAATAAAGAAACGGACAAAGGAAGAAATGGATATATTTTTGACCAGGTCCAACTGTCCCACAGGGCAGCCGCCAGCCAGTAGCAAGTACAGTACAGTATACACAATTATCATGTTCAATGAATAGTTATTCTTTGTCATATGTAATTAAAATATCTTATTATGTAAATACAAGTGTCAAATCAGTCGTTAGAATGTGGCGGCAATAAATATTGTTGGTAGTGTTATTGTACGGTGATAATAGACATACATTAAAAAATAAAGTGCGCAACAATTCATATATTTCTATTAAAAATTTACAAATATTAAATATTCCTGCAATTTTTTAAAATTTTTATTTTCTATTTTTTAATATTTTAAATTTTTTTATATTAATTGATTTTTTAATTTTAAATTTCATTTAGTTGGAATGGTTTAGTTAGGTTATAGAGGTTTAGTTAGATGTTGTTGGTAAATGTATGAATTTAGTTAGATGTTGTAGGTAAATGTATGATTTGTTAGTTAGATATTCTTTTATATATATACTAGTGGCTGTCCTGTCGTCCCGACGGAAATGCGAGAAACAGATGCTTATGATCTGAGCCCGTGAGGTCTGTGTAAATTTAAACTTAAAAAATTAAAGTTATGGACAAAATCGAAAACATCTATTTGACTATACGATCATGATCCTATTATAAATTTTTAATTTTTAATGAGTAAATTTTTTGTTAATTTTAATGTTTAATTTTTAAATTTAAAATGATTTTTAAATGTTTATTTTTAAATTTATTAATTTTAAATGGGTATTTTTTGTATTTTGTCTTATTCTATAATTGATTAAGGTACTAAAATACATAATTTAGCGATGAAAAAAATCTCGTCGCTATATTTCTTGGATGAGTGAAGAACAACTAAAAATAGCTCTAAGTCTATAAAGTATACAAAAATCTAGATCGTAGATGGCATATTCGTGGACGGTCGTGATTACATTAATTACAAATTAATAGTAATTAAAAATAAAATAAATAAAATAAATACATTAGATAACGGTAAAAAAGTAACATTTTGAATCCATAGAAAACCAAAACTTGTACCAAATCCCTAGAAGCAAAAGGTGATCCAAAAGTTGCAATTCAACTTCGATGACGAAATCTAATAACATGTAAGGGTGGCAACAGGGCAGGTCGGAGTCAAATTGCGACTTGTCCTGTGCGGCTCGGACCTGGCATGTCCTGCCCTGCGCTTGTGGCAAAATTGCCCTGTCCTGCCCTGCGCCGACCCGCAGATGATCTGCCATGCCCTGCCCTACGATTAATTAAAATTAATTATGGTTAATCATGGTTAATTATGTTAGTTAAGGATTAATTAGAATTAATTAGAGGTTAATCGCGGGGCGGGGCAGGGCGGTCGGCGAGACAGCGCGGGTCAAAAAAATTTCGACCTGCCCTACCCCATTTGGCTTGCAGAACAGGAAGGGGCGGAAAGGCAGGACGGCAGAACAAATTGCCACCCCTTATAACAGCACAATGAAAATCCTAGATCAATTTGGCGAAGACCAAATGAACCTACAACTCTTCACCAGTCAAAGGGCGTCGATGTCCAACACTTCACTGATTAGATGCTCCGCAACGCCTGAGAGATGTTAGGGTTTTTTGGCATTTTGGTTGCTTGATCCACTGAGTCCATCTTTATTGTGTTCCGCAGGTGGAATTGCGACCCATCCTCATATCTAATTTTTTATTATTTCGATGTGGAATATAGTAAATTACTCTCTCCGTCCCAAAAAGTTCTTCCTACTTTCCTATTTGAACGTCCCCTAAAATTCTTCCTACTTCCTTTTATGGTAATTAATTCACTCTCATAATACACTCTCTT
>JAWWMW010000480.1:33440-47553 GCA_035048345.1 Echeveria elegans
TGTATGCCGGATTTGATTTTAGTGTTTTTCTGCTTCATATGTTGATTAGTTATTTACTGAATGATTCGGATTTGATTAATGAATGATGACGCTTGCTTTGAATTAGGGTTTTATTAGGTTGTTAGGCAGTTTGTTTGGTTTAGTGTTACTGGCTAATGTGTATGAAGGAACTTGAATGTATAAGATTGATTTTGTTGTGCGTTTAGAGCTGTTGTGACTTGTGCGTCTTGCGACGAGGCGGGCGAGCGTGAGGGCCGGCGTTGCGAGCGGACGAGGCGAGGCAACGACGCGAGCGGACGAGGCAGTGAGGCGTGAGCAGCAGGAGGAGCAGGTAATTTTCAATTTCATTTCATTTCAGTACGTAGGATTTATCAATTAGGTCATTAGGGTTTATTTTTGGACAAAGTAAATTAGATGATATTTTCATATATTTTCTTAATCTTTATGAAAATCTATCATTTATTACATTATTTTGTCAAAAAAAAAATCGGGAGCGCTACCCCCGAACCCCTTCATAATCCGACCCCACGACAGGATAATCCTGGCTCCGCCCCTGACTATTGTTGCGGTTGCAGAATTTGTGAACAGTTGAGACATGCCGTATCATTGGCATCTGTTAGTTTCTTCGTTCAATGGCCGAGGACTACTAAGATAACAATGACCTTGTTGGAGGTTTGGAGGATGAGGAATGTCAAAATCTTTAAAAATGAGGTTGTAAATGACAGTAGAGTTTCTAACGGTATAATTTAGGTGCTGATGTTGAAGATGAGTACATTGAACACTGTCAAGCTACGTGGCATAGATAGGCATTGGTTAGGGTCTATATATGAGAAGTGCTAATCTGCTTTGCTTGGAGGTTCCTGATAAGTCGTTTGCTTTGAGGTACTGTCAACTGTTTTGGTATAACTGATAACATACATACATCTTTCAAAAAAAAAAACTACTTTTAACCACTCATAATAGACTTTTTTGTTGCAAGTAAATAAATAAATCACGCGATGTTATTACAATTTTTCAAGAATAAAATAACTTCTCATGAAGCAATAGGATTTTGATATTAAGACACTGGTTTTCCCCCTTATCTCTTACATTTTATTTGTATATATATCAGCCCTTTACTACCATGAATGTATACCCTAACTCATCTTAATTTAACAACTTATAAATTACTACAGCCATGCATCTTAAGATCTTTGCCTCTTAGCATGCTGCAGTGGAGCGGCGGCGAATCTTTAAATACCCAAACTTTCCAGCGCCGGGTGATGACCCTTCAAACACAAAAGGCAGATATCCAGTGGCTCGTTCATATCTCTTCTGAATCTGTTTTGCATACAAATGAAAATTAATTATTGTATTACATAGGCTGCACATATTATTATTTTTCCCTCCAACTGTATGCCTATGGTATGCATAGAGCAAAGGAAGACACTAAGAATGCAAAATATTACCTCAATGATTTGCTGGCTGCTCTTTAGAGAGTTGCGGCCAATGACACATACTGTTCCACCAGAGCCACCGCCAGTTATCTTTGCTCCATATAAAGTCCCATCTCCTGGTTCATCTTTTTTACTGTGATGCATTTCTTGAACTAGTTTTACAAGCCTGTCTGTCGCATCTGAGCCAAGACCACATGCGCTGTAGCTATAGTGGCACTGTTGCACACGTTCATTTACATTACATGGTGTTTGATTTCAGATTTTGTTAAAAAAAACAGTTAATCAAGATCTCAGTCCATTACAGTACCTGATACAATAGCTCACCAAGAGCACTGAGCTGATCATCTGATACAATAGAGGTTAACAAAGCTTTGAATGCCTACAAATCATTTAAGATAAATCACCATTAGGGAACACAAATGCCTCAAAATCACACACATTTTGAGCCATGGGTAAGAATGCAGATGATCTCGCTAACCTGGACACGGAAGTTTTCATAAACAGGGTGTCTTGCGGGTGCTTTGACACTGTAGCTTCGTCTGGGTTCAATAACTGTGACTGAATCACAGTGGTCGGCATACTTCTCCAAAAATTCTTCACCAAGAATTGTTTCCGGAATCAATTTAGCATATACAGCTTCATATCTGCAATTTGAAATCCACATTGTCATCAACTTTTAACATTCGTTAAGGCTCCCTTTGGTTGGTGGAAAATTGGAGGATTGGAAATAAAATTTAGAGGAAAAATAAGGCGGTGTGTTTGGTTGTTCAAATAAAAAGAAAACAAGATCAAAGGAAACAATACAAATTTTTCCTCTCAAGTTTCCAAAGGAAAATTAATATAAATAATACACAGGTTTGGTGGGTAGATGTTATGCGGGAATTATTTTCATATCAAACCATTTATATTAACTGAAGAAGTTACCTGTGAGGAGAAAGATTACATAAATAATCTAATGATGACTCTGCTTCAAATAGCTCAACTCCAACATCTTCCAAGTCACATGCCTGCAGTTCATCTGCAACTGATGTCTGAGGTAACATGGAGGCTGCTATGGTCTTTATCATCTTTCGACCCATGAATGCACCAATTCTAACAGATCCATAATCAGCACCGCCCACACTGAATATTAAAAAAAGCAACATAAACAATGACAACAAAAAACAACAAAACACTATTTATCACTCAAAGCGAATCTGAGTACTACTGTGCTAGATACCTATGTCGAATTCCAGAATCTATTCCCCAAAATCGTACATGGCCAGGAATATCAACAAGTCCAAGCACCTCAGCCGGCTACAAATTAAAAAATAGCATGACCACTTTGTAAGTAAAACAGCATGCATTGCTCCGAGACGGCGTAAAATAATCCTTTATTATTTGATCTGCGTAAAATAATCCTTTATTATTTTATCTGTAATGCGTAAAAGCACACCTGGCAAAGCATAGCAAGAAGTTTGTTCGCTTCACCACATGAAGAAGTCATTTGGTCCATCACACCGCATGGTGCACCAACAACATGATTCTCCACCTATAAGCAGAAGGTGGTAAGAAACAGTTCTAGTATTCTTCAAAATGCTGAACAAATCGGAAATGGCTATAGAAAGGGCCAACCTTCTGACATAATACAGCAAGATCTCTAGGGCTGATTTTGATACCTGCCAGAGTTGCAAATATTTGTCAGGAAATTAAATGACTGCACCTTACTGCAAATATCTCTCTTCTGTAACATATTCAGCTACCTCAGATCTACCTGATTGTACTTAATTTTCAAAAATCAATCATCTTGCACTCTCATGGTTTTGTTCAGTTTCAAATTCTAATTGCTCGTTAAAATACACGCTGGCAATTATAGACTATATCAGTACCATGCGCAGCAGCAATGGCTGACATGCTAGCAACCTCCACAGAAGCAGATGATGATACACCTTTGCCCTCCGGAACAGCAGAAGAAACCTAAAATTGACAGATATAGGCGGCTGTAAGACATGAGAATCCAATGAGATAATTGACAAAAGAGTTGCGAATATTTCGTCATCCTTGTGCAATAATTCTGAAATAGCATCTGCTGGCAAGAGAACAGTGATTAAAGTCTTTTTGTCCATGAAACAGACATTAGAGTTCCTGAATTTAAATTGCCATTTTAAATAGTAATTCGTAAGATACGGGGTTCAGGCTACTCAAAAAATTCAAAGAATCACGAGCCACTATACAATGTACTCTGGTTACTTCAATTGCACACATGCTTTCCAGCGATGTAAGACGGATCTACATTCTGTGACAATCATTTAACAAGAAGCATGTGGAACACAACATGGAGACACAAATGTGTGTAACCATGACACAAACCAACAGTTCCAAAACAGATTGCTCTTACCAGCATGCTAATTCCACTCTCAAAGCGTACACCCAACTCGGTCATCAAAACCAATATTGTCCCTGCAATATACGCAGCCCACCTACAACAGAGACAAATGAGTACTACCTCTTCATGTCTCTCTATCCAAAAGAAAAGGAAATTCCAAAGTTTACTTCTGGGATGAGTCTTTTGCGAAGTAGTCACGGGCTGCAGCATAAGATATTGGCTTTTCTCCATCCATAAAATCTGCTAAATCCATGTCAAAAGTTGGACTACGGTTGCTCAGTTCAGATCCATATGACACCTATTATTTCCATGGTGAAGAATTATATAAGAAAACGATCAATGTATAACTGAACTGTGAAATAAGAAAATCAAGTGATAAGTATACATACTATTTGCAGCACAGGTGTTCTCCCCTGACCTTTCGCATGCTGTCTAGCAAGAGCATGCTTCCAGAGCCTTTGTTTGCTCGGATGGCTAACTTGAATAGCCACATGACAAGCTTCTCTAATTGGCATCTGAGAGACCCAGCAATTTTGTGAGAATGATTGTTACTGTAATATCAAGTAAAATAGTCTTGTTTTCAGTGAGTTACTTTTAGATTCAAAATAGACTAGCGCATTTTAAAATTTTTCTTTTTCCCTCTATTTGGTTGTAGGGAAAATAAGAGGAAAGAAAATAGAAAGACAATTTTAAAAGAACATGATTTCCCTTTTGGAAAATTGAGAAGTAAAAGTTTGTTTGATTTCCTTGATTTTGTTTTCATATTCCTTGAACCAAACACACCACTTTATTTTCCTTCAAACTTTCTTCCTAACCCTCCATTTTTTCCACGAATCAAGCAGAACCTTGATGTTGTGTACAAAGTTTTATTTTATTCAAAAAGGATGCAAACTATATATTAATAGATAATCCGAAAGACAAGACCTGCAAAACGAGGCTTCCAGAATAATCTGCAATCCCTCCCATAACATCCAATCTTCCAGGTGCTCTTGTAACCAATATATCTTCCTACAATTATACAATCTTCATTTAGAGGAAGGGAAGGTTCACATATAATTACAATGCGGCCATCTCAGGTATTCAATTAAACAAAAAGTTTCACAAAATCTATTTTACCTCCCAGTTGAAGAGCTTGGCTGCGGCTTTCCTCTCCCTAAGTTGGAGCTGATCCACTTGTTTCCCTGAGTCATGATCACCCCCTAGACTTGCCAAGCTCTTTAAGAAAGTCATAGTATCTGAAAGGCCTTGAACATCACCATGAAGAATTTCGAAGTCCTCGGTGCTACTTCTGAAAAGGAATGAGACAAGGTCAACAATATTTAATTCAGCAACAGAAAATTTTTCATTAATGAAAAAGAAAAGAAGTAGCAAACTCACTGTATGATAGCTGTTCCCTCTTTCAGATCAACACTAGTTCGAAGACCGAGCTCACTTTGAGCATTTACATACCATTCCGGGATAGAAATATCTCTACCGGGAGCTCTTTGAAGTTGGTAACCAAGTACAATTGCATCCCGTAATCTTCTTGGGCCACTTAACTGCATTCAAATGAGGTGTACTAGGAGTTTCAGTAATGCACTGCTATTTGTGCCAAACCTAGTATGCTCACAACAACTTCATGTGAAATGTTCCTTACGGAATACTTAGGCGAGCAGCAAATATCACTCAGTGATCAATTCAACTATGGAAAAAAATTCTCTCTCTCAGTTGACAAGGTGGTGAAACAAAACAAAAATGTTTAAGGTCAGAGACATCTAAACAAGACAAGGGTTACCTTGTCAGATTCATAATTCTTTCCTGCGGCTGTGTCCTGCAATATATGTGCTGCTACCTGCATACCATGCGCATTAGCAAGTGTGTAGAGGCTAGTATAGCACGACATAGATGCCATGTCAGGGACTCATTCTACCATCATTTTATTAGTTTACAATTGAGGCTCATAGCAAGTCCAGTAGAACCACTCACAGCAAGCAAAACCAAGAATCATGAAAACATAACATGGGTGTTTATCAGTTTATTTCTATAAGGCCCGTTCCCCTAAATAATATTCTAGATGATATTTATTCTGTCTCAACAACGTTTTTGATGCTTGCTTGAATTGTAGATATGCATTCAAATAAATACATAATTGCCTTCTAAACAAAATGAAACCAATATTCCATCATAATTATACTTGTTCAACCATTTCAAATTTAAAGTAAAATACCAACGCCAGTGAGGTCGCTTATTTGCATGGCTTACCTCGCCACCATTTATACTGCCATCATAGCATGGTCTCAAAGTGACTGCATGTTCGAGGTAAGGTTCCCAATGACCAGTAAGCAGATCTCTCCGAATCATCTCCACCCCACCTTGGTAATACTGCAACGAAAAATTAATCATGATTTAAAATCTCCTCTTTTCTCCTTCATAAGTACATGACCATCGTGAACGGATGAATGGTAGTTTACCTCGAGCATATTTCTCAAAAATGACTCTTCATTGAAATAATCCCTGCGAACAAAAATGAATGGAAGCTTGTATGCCAATGCTTCACTGACTGTCCCATACCCAATTTTGCCTGTTTAATAGCGCGTTATTGAAGTTTCACAGCAACTAGTCCATCAAATCTTAAGGAAAAGATTTCATTACCAAGCATACAATCACAAGCAATCATGATATCAGGAGTGTACACATCCTTCACAAGTTTAATAAAATTAGGTGGGAGCTCCTGATCTTTGGATGCTCCGCATACCTGCGAAAGTAACAAAAAGTTGTTAGTTAAGTTAACATCAACAGAAAAGCGGTTGTTACGTTAGTTCGTTCTTGTCTGGAGTGTCCAGATCGCTAGGCCTTGCACCTTAGCTTTTGGTGATTTTTAGATTTTAATGCCTTATGCCTGATAGGCGTTTGTATCAAAAAAAACATCAACAGGGAAATGTATTTAAATTAAGATGGTATGCAAAGCTTACCAGACATAACCACCCAGATGGTAAGTAGTGTTCCTGTAGCTTCCAACCAGCTGGCTGAAAATATAAATGTATGATCAATTTAATTCAACCTAGCTAGGTTACAAAAAAATAATGTTAAGAAAACTTGCAGGAATAAACCATAAAAGCGCATGTGTCACACCTGTCCACCAAAGTTAAAGATAGCCAGCTTTACATCTTCACCAATTCCAAGCTCTTCCCTCACCTAGCATGTTACACATTTATCAATAAGCACAAAATATAAGTAGCACCGTAAGTGTTTGCGTTTGAGAAGCCACTAGCCAGACCTCTTTGGCTGACTTTTTGGCCTTTCTTACAACCAAGGGTACATCAATAACATCACGAAAAGCAGGCACTGCAAGGTCAGATTGTGATTGAATATTCCAACTATCAACATGAATGAATTAATGGGTCTAAACATTTCATTGTTTTGAATGGTGAAGGTAGAGAAGTTGCTTCGGCTTACTCGGGCAATATCCAGGAAGACGAATTAGGAATTCACAATGAGAGTAATCTTCTGCTATCTGCATAAGCAAATGCATTCTGTTAAATAAAACTGATGCACAAAAACATAAGAGATTGAATGTTTTCTTCAATCTTCAAACAAAATGAAAAAAGAGCTTGAACTGAAAAATGTTAAAGCACTTGTTGAGACTATGTCACACTGAATGCTGACAAAAGCTGTAAGTTTAGGATACTGCATTTGCAACACATTATAGCCATGACTTGTGCATAAATGACTAGGTGCTAAAAGAAATTCTTCTTCATCTTTCTAGTGGCAACTCATAACCTCTGAGCTAGTTTACAAATTTGATTTTAACCATTTTCGTATTATTAGAATCAAACACAAGGTTTCAACTTTTTTATGTTTTTTATTCTAAGTTTTTCAAGCTCAAATGAGCATTTAGGGGGCAATATGATATAAGTCCCAACATTTCAGAACTCCATAATTATGAAATCCCATAAATAACAAGCGGATAAGGAAGCTTTCAGTGGTCTGTTCAGTTGTAACAGATAAAAATTCATTTTCAGCCTGCAGGCAGGAATATGTTAACTCAAGGTTACATGATTGTCCTACAAAAACTCAAATACCTATATGGAAGTATGCACCAAACAATATTTAAAAAATTAGGAAAACCAAATGTTGAGTTACCTGCCAAACGATTGATCGATGCTGAATTCCAGCAGCCATGACATACTCGGCATAGATGAAATCCCAACTGGCAATAAGAACAACAACTAAGAATCAAATGAAACACAACATAGAAGCGATTGTCATAAAAAGTCCACAGAATCTTATTAGCTTCATAGCTGTTAGAGTCAAAGCTCCCTCAAAAGGCACATCAACAACAAGCACAAAATAAAGGCTGCTTCAGGACGATTGAGAAAACTTATATTTTATTCTTTTTATACATTAAGAATACGGAAGAGCAGTGTGTCTGTGTAGCTAAGTTTTAAATGTAATTTCTGGAACATGATCAGCTATTATCTTTCAAACTTTGCTATGAACAAGGTGTATATGCTAGAAAGTGAACATTTTACACTTCAAAATACTAGCAGAACTCTTCATTGTCTGTATGGCCATTTTTATATGTGACAAGACTTTAATGTAAAATAAGCACCATAGAAGAAATCTAGTAAAATCTGTAGTCTGAAGATGAAAGGCCACAAACCTAAAATTTGTCACGCAGACAGAACGTATCCCTGCATCTGCTGCAGCTCGACAGGCAACAGGAACAACATCTGAAATCTAATTCCAAACACAATAACTTGACTTGCAGATTTAATTAAATAGATAGAATAAAGGTTCACAAACTATGATTTGAATTCAAAATCCAAACTACATACCACTAAGTCAGCTTTTATGGATTGAAGCCACTCGGATTCTGTAGCCAAAATAGATTTACGGGGGACTACAGCTGTCTCTTTGTACTACAATAATAGAAACAATATCAGATGCTACACACGAGGATTGCGGTACTAGAGATGAAACAGTGAGTGGAAAACGAATCAATAAACCACAATCAAGAACTAGGAAATAAATGATGTAATATACAGCGTTTATGGTTGCAGCCTTAGATACTTTTTCTAGCTAAAGCCAGTTCTTAAAGTATACCTTCTCCAGTGATGCAAGACGGTCGACAGTTAATGCATCCGCCTGTACTGCCCCACAATCCAAAAGTACCTGCAACGCCATTTGGATGGAAGTAAGTTCAACGACGCATACAAGATTAGCAAGTAAGATATATCAGCCAGTCACGTTCTTAAAAGATATATCAGCAGAAAAATGGATGGGAGGTTAAACCCCAATTGTAATAACTGACTTTTATAAACTTAATGTATACAATCAAAATGGGTAATCTTAGATGGATACAGATAAAATGTTATGCCTCGAGTTCTTGACACTGTGGTGAACAAAAGTGTAGCCAACAGGTTTGGTTCCAAAAGCAACAGAAGATACTCAAAGCAGAGAGGCATATTAGCAAAAAAGTGCCGTGTCAGTTGCAAATGATGTGTTTAAATGGATATACCTTCCTAATAAAGAGCCTAGGAGACTGGACTGCAGTTGTGAAAACATATTCCGGAGCACCCGTTACCACATGCACATCGTGCCCAGCATTGATTAAATGACGAACAACCTTCAACACACACACACAGAAACGCAGCAATTTGACAAAAAGGAAAAAAAATGAACAATTCAAATTCTAGCACGAGTAGCACAAATGTTAATATATAGTTTCAATAGTGCGATAGAATCATGAAACTGAAACCTCGACGACGCGGGTGGCGTGGCCGAAGCCATGACCGGTGACATAGTAAGCGAACACCAGATGATTACTGAAGCCATTCAGAACATCGCGGTCAGTTTCGATCGTCATTTTGGGGTTTACAGAACCCTAGAAGAAACGGACGCGATATGCAATCACGTTGAATTGCGTGTTTAGGGGAAATGAATTGGGAGTTGAAAAGGAGAGAAGTAGACGTGAAAAGGATAATGCAAATGCAGATGTTGAGCGGACTACTTTTTGTATTGAAGCGGCTTCTGGTCGATTTCACTTATTTATCCTCGGCTCAGAATTTTATGTCCCTGTTTTGTTGGGATTTTGGATTGGAATCTGACGTGACAATTTTATCCAGTTTTGGTTCTAATTATCGATGTTAGGGTAGGCTGTGAGTTGTGATGGATAAGCATCGAGAACGAGATGAGATCATTTGGGCAACAACTTATTTGATTATAAAAAGGGAACAGAGTAGATGTTAACTTTTTCCTAATCAGATTGGATCTTATCCATTGAGTGAAAAGTGAGGTTAAATTCTTCAACTTCCTCACGAACTTCTGCGATTACAAAACGAGGCAGCAAAAAGAAACGGTAACGTTTTTGCTGAGGCACGGCCGTTGCTTAATGGCTACAAACTATTTGAGCAGTGAAAATGACTAATTACCACCGTATTGGAGTGTATGAGTCTGGGGCATATTGCGGCAACAGGCAGTGTGGTTGCTGCAGGGGAATTGCAGTTTGTGCTCCTCCACCCATCATCTCATTGTTCATGGTGTAACCTTGATTGTTGTAATTACTGGTGCTAGAGTTATCATCAGATTCCATCATTTCACAGTCTGCATCAGCTTCCATTGGCTCTATGCTCATGACCGGTGTTTGGTCGTCTGGAGCTGTTACGTATGGCTGCTTTTGAGATGCGGCCGCCCATGGGACAACAGCCATTGAGTTGTTTGACTGGAAGTTCTTATATTCGTCAGAATCCTCATCCAACTCGGTGATAGTTAGCCTGCTTTGATTGCCTTGATGCAACACATGGCCTGCAGTTCAACAAATGGCCAATTTAGCTTCCCACAACAGCTTCAGAAAACAGGCATAATCTAACACGGACAATATCATAACAGAAACGCGTCCACTAAGTACTTACTCTTCCAGCCTGAGAGTAACTCAGGATTCATGACAAGAAAAAAGTCAGAAGAGCTTGGAGACTTGACAAGCCCCTGAGCGGCAGCATTCTCAGGATTATACAAAACAATAGCTAACTCTTGAGACAGAGGATCTTTGGCTACCACAGGACTGACTGGTATTGCCTCATTCGGCACTACGCCAGCCTCAGCAAAGGAACTCTCATTCAAAAACCCTTGATCCTTAACCATCGGAACTCCACTGCCAGATTCCTCTTCCAAAATAGGAGCCAACTCACAATCCTTCACAAACAATAAAATCAGATACAGATACCAAATCAAAAATCTGCTAAAGAAATCATTCCACAAAAATCAAATCCATAACCTAATTCCCAAAACCACAACCATCCAGCAAATTCTGCTTCAATTTTATGAAATTTCTACTAAAAGAAATCTACAGCCTAATGATGACCTAATTCTCCAAATCCAATAATCCAGCAAACTCCACGTCATTTCGAACATATTTCTAGCTACGGAAATCATTACAGTGACTACAGAAAGCAGCAACTTAATAACCTAATTACTCCAACCGCTTCGTTCTGATCAAATTTCTGCAACAGAAATCGACAACCTAATGACCTAATTTATCCAAACCAGCAATCATCGCTTCAACGCGGTATCAAAAGCTAAGGATACGGAGTAAGAAAGCTTACCAGTCGCCTGGATTTCCGAGCGGAGGCAGCAAGGGAGAAGCAGGAGAAGCCATCGTCATCGTATGTGTTTTCGAAATCCTTGCGCTTCATCGTTTAAAGAAGTACTGAAGGCGTCGACGGAGGAGAACGAAGAAGAGGTTTGAATGGGAAAATGTGATGATGGTGTGGATTCCTGGACAGTTAATTATAGTCGGGGGGGTGGGATTTTGTGTGTTGTGTTTTCTCTACTTTTCTCCAGAACGTTCTTTAGAAATCTTCACCTCTGTCAAATCATTGTTGTATTTCGTGTCCTTTTTTTGTTTTGCCTCTGTTTTCATATGCTTTTTTGTTGAAGCCCAAATCCGTATTTTCTGGCCCAGTCAACGGAGAATTTCATTTGACTTTTTCAGTATTAGAACTAATCGAGTTTTATGACATTTAGGGCTAATTTGGCTTCTCATTGAAATGTCTTCTATACAATTTTTTGATTTTTTTTAATTTCTTAGTCTTTCTTATTTTTAAGAAATTTTTTAATTACTTCATTATTATTTAAAACATGCAAGGCATGTGTTGTCGTTGGATTGGGATCTCGTGCTAAGAAAAGTCACCTGCAAGTCTGCAATCAATTACAATTTTTAATTATAAAATATAAGTTATAGGGATAGGATGAACCCGCCCAAGTATTTAACTAAAAAATAACTATCACGGGGAAAAATCCATTAAAATCTGACACGACATTATTGCCTTCAACTTTGAGCGCTCTTCTTTTGCTTATAAGCATGGTTGGTTAGCGCCCTCAAACCTAAAAACACTGTTACAACGAACAAGTGAGATTAAGGATGGACGCATGAAGCTGTGTAGTCTGGACACATTTAGCTTTAAATTTAGCAGTGTAGTCTGGACACATTTATAACTTTAATTTCTAGTTTGTTTGCAGACGGTAGCTAAATGGTGCGATAAGTCCCTATATGTCTCGTAACTGATGATGGATTTGTTGGTTATGCAGTGAGATAATGGCAGCGCTGGGACCCTAAATCAGAGGCTCACTTCGATTCATTTGGTCTGAAAAGATTATAAAGATATTGTAACGACCGACCGGAGGACCCGATCCGAATCGTTATAAGCCTAGCTGTCACAGCGTGAGCTATGACCAACATCTCCAAGGTCACCATAATCTAGGAGCTTTTTCATGAAAAAATCATGATATATTGGTGACATATAGGCTGGTACCTCTACTTATATAACTAGCTGATATAACTTCTGTATCCGATGTGGGATATCACAGATATATACAAGAAATAACAACAGAGCTAAAGAGACACCTTATCCAGGGTCTTCTACAGACTGCCACTCGTATCCCTGGTGCCTTCAGAAAAAGAAGTCTGGCTGAAAAAGTAAATCTAATCACATACCTGCCAACTTCGAGAGAAAAAAAAAGGCCGTGTAGTACACCGCATTGTAGCTTGCATACAAATCTGTGCTGCCATTATAAGTTTTATCTGCATTTGAGGCCTTACGTGTGAAAGAGGAGAGCACTGTGTAGCCAAGAACAACTCGCCGACTCATCATCCCATTCCCTAGTTAAAAAACCAGAATGCGGAGTCTGCCGGCAAGTCATCCTTGGCTGCATTGCACTCTCCACCTCTCCATGCAAGGCTTCCTGCAGTTACAATATCAATTGCTAGTGTAGTACTACTACTGCGGCATGGGACACTCTAATTGAGCATGTGTATTTATATGAACCCAAAATGACGTATTACTAGTGTACCAAGTTGCATATCAGGCAGGCAGGCAGCATGTCATGTGTGATGCTAGAAAAAGATAAAGAAAAAAGCTCTCTGACCCCTACCTATCCAAAGAGCCGTATCTACAAATTATACCGCTGAAGAAGAAGAAGAAAAAGTGAGAGGCATAACGGAAAGTTAAGTCTCGCACTCGCTCTGATGTTCCTAAGAAATAGTAGAAATTCTCTTGCCCTCCGTTTGGTTTATGGAAATATTTAGGCTCCGTTTGTTTGCGGAAAAGAAAATTTAAAGAAAAATAATTTTCTCATGAGAAAATTGTAAGGAAAATTTGATCTTAATTCATCTATTTTTTGCATTTTCCCCCTTACAACCAAATACATAATTTCATTTTCACTCAAAATTTTTCTTTCCTCTTCTTTTTCCTCGCAACCAAACGGAGCCTTAGGGAAACAGAATAGAAAAAGAATTTGTAGAAAATTATTTCCCTTACGAAATTTGGATGAATATTTTACATTGTATTATGTGATGTTTATTTTCATGCTTCATACGCAATCAAACATTCAGTAGCATTTTTTTTCTTAAATTTTCTTTTTATCCCTCATATTTTCTACGATATCATTAAAGTAAATGGATCCGTCTCTTGTTCTTAAAGAAATTATTAAGAAAATGTTTTTCTCTTAATTACATGACTCTCAAAAATGGATGAAGATGAAAATATTTATATTTTTGCTGGAATTCGGTAGATTAATAAATATGTATCCATGACTATTGAGAATAAGTCCTTGTGAGATACGTATGGCGTTGAAATGGACCACACCTTACCTTTCTTTTTTGTCTAACATTGCTCTCTTGGGCATCAATGATTTTTTTCCGATATAGGAATGATTGATGAATAGTATAGTCTCTGATGGTAGCATAGGTTTTTGAAATGGAGATATATTCTTGTGTATTCAAGTTCAACCAGACAACAATAATCGGATTCTTTCAACGTGAAATTTTGTGCGG
>JAWWMW010000480.1:47653-63442 GCA_035048345.1 Echeveria elegans
TTTTTTAAAGAGAATCATTTAGGTTAGAGACATACCTTGGAGAAGGGCGGATCACTTGGATTATTCAAACTCAAAAACTCCCCTTGGAAAATTTTGATATCTATGCACGAGAGGTAAAAAAGTGAAAGAAGCACAGGATGCGACTGATTGTGTTTGAACGGAGCCTTTTTTTCTTCAAGTAGATAATAATAAATTAAACGAACAAGATTTTATCTAAGGGCAAGTTTCAAAAATAATAATGTAGATCCAGAAAGACAGTGTTTTCTTGTCGCTTAGCTCTCTATCTGTTGAGCTCACAAGCAATTATTTTGACTTTTGCAATTGCTATAAATGATTTACTTAAGACTTTTCATTATTTTTGTTGTCTGTGCAGACTTTCTTTACATTGTTAAAAATCTTTTGGAAGCTCCTCTTTTGATGCATTTCTTCCACTGCCGGATGTTCTTTTATAATGTTCTGCTACATGTAATTGTGTGTATTGCAAATTGCGTTAAAGGTAGTTATCCAGTTTCAGTTTCTTCAGACCTCGATAATACATCTTTGTTTATTGAATTTACAGTATATCATAAAAGAAGAGCTATTTTAATGATATATATAGCCAATTATAGCCTGGTTTCCAACCATCTTCGTCCGTATGAATTAAATATTTAAGAAAGTTGAAGAGCATAGTATTAAAGTAGAGTTATGTATGCAAATGCAATGCAGGATAACTGGGAACTACTATCAAGGGAGTTTGGTGAAAATATTGGTTTTGCTATCAGCAGTTCAGCACAGTTCGTCCCTTCTTTCTCTTGGACTTTCTCATAAATCAGTTGTTCTAGCATCGTCCATCATCCAGTCATACTAATGTTCTTTAAGGGAAAACTCGTTCACTACAAAATTACTGGGGTGAGAAATCAAGTCTTGACACCATTTTTTATAATTATTTACATTTGACACCAGTAAATTCCCTTACTGTTCACCAAATGGTTATTACGATCTCACATTTTGCACTCTCCTTTACTCAGTTTACTTCATATGAAGCTGCTTCAGAAGTAAAAGATTTCTTCTCAAATCGGACTTTGCCTTCATTTGCCTAGACTTTGAACGAAGAAATTGACAAAATTTACGCCAACGCAAGATGGGTACAGAGTATACAAAAAGAGAGGAATCTTGCGGAAGTCGTGAGAGAGTTGTCAGGTGGAAACTGTTAAGCATGCTTCTTGCATGCATATACCTGTTTGACCGAAATAGGTCTATGTCAGTCCAGTGTATTGCATTCTCTTCTGAACTTTAGACAAAGTTGAATAAAGGTGAAACTTGGATTATTTGTGTGTCAATTGAATATCCATGTACTATTTGATGTAATCTCGTACGAAATTGTATCCAATGTACCCCGTGTAAAAACAAACTTGAGCAGGAGATTCTCGAACTGTATTTTCATTCAAATAGTTCAGAATAGTTTTCTTGAGCAATTACTGGATCATCCTCGTTAGGGTGCTCCTGAATCCTGGTGATTCCTGTCCTCTACTTCGTAAGGCAGCGCACGGCAGTAATGCATGCATATGTGCATGGCAGCAGCATACGGAGAGAGTTCCTTGCCATGTACGTCCAAAACTCTTAAATTAAGTCGAATTAACTACAAACCGAAAACGACATCCTATTAATGCCGAAGAATTTTAGGGCTATGTGTGCCACCAAACCTGAATAAACATCGACTAGTATGTCTAAAAAACATTTCGTAAGAACCAAAGTCTGCAGCTAACTGTATTCTCCCCGTATGTTGTTTTATAAAGATTTTCAATGAGTGTTTTATATATATTGCTTACAGCTAAGATTGTATCGCCTACTGAAGTTTAGCCTGCACAACATTGATATAAATATTGAGCAAACAAAACTTCGCCGTTACACTATGCAATAAATCCAAGTACTAAAGTATTTTCAATATCGTTAAGCAGTAAGCACATTACTCATCCAGGCAAAGAAATAGCAGTTTCCTGCAGCCAATTATAACATCCATAGTATATATCGAACAAATGTTTACAATACAGTCCAATCCTTCCTTAAGAAACATCAACGTGGACATCTTTTTCAGGCGTCAACATCATGGATCATGGACAGAAGCTACTGTCTGATGTATAACATTTGATTCCTTGACTCTACTATCCCCTTATAAGTTAAAAGCAAATATCTTCCTAGTTCTCATCATTTCAGGGTTCAGATAGTACTTGCAGTGTGTCCTAACAATGAGGTTTGGATGGAGACTGGTCATTTATTGGGCGGTCTTGTTGGTTATCAGTTCCTTTGAGCTAACACGGAGTGATACTGCAGGTGATCGACGGCTACTTGATGATTCTGCAACAGGTAATTTTTATGTAGTTTCAGTAGAAGATTAAATTTTTCATCAGCTAAACCTGCAGTATTATTCTGCAAACAAATTTGTTGCTCGATTATCAAGTCAAACTAAAACTTTTTCCGATTTGAAAAATTAATTTTTTTTTGTAACTTTAATAATTCACGTTTCAAAATGTACTGATACTGTGACCGCATAATCAATACTGTAGTTTTCACCAAATTATCATAGATATACCCCGAGAGTTACGTTGAGAATATCTTCAACAAGAATTCGGTCACATTTAATCACAACTTTACTAGAGCAAGAGGCATCGAGTGTTATATTCTTTGATTAATGCAGTCTTCTAGAAGAAGAAGAAGACAAAACTAAAGAAGTAAAATTCAGAAATATATCCAAGAACGGATGTTTAGTCGCAATTTTATATCATTTTGAAACCCTAAGAGTATGAGCATCCGCAACGCTATAACATTTTGGATTTGATTTTGTCGCGCATGACAAGTTTGAAAGAACCTTCCCTCAACTTCTTTTTTAAAATCCTCTTTCAGGGCGTCCGCAACTTCTTCAAAAAAAAAAAAAGTAAGGCTCCATTTGACTGCGGAAAAAAATGGAAAAAATGTAAATTTAAAGAAAAATAATTTTTTCATGAGAAAGTTATAAGAAAATTTGGTTTGATTTTCTTATTCTTTTATTATTTTTTCTTAAAATCAAACACATTCATTTTCCGACTAGGGCCAAGAGAAACAGAAACAGAACATTTCCCGCGCTAAATTAATCAACTTGAAAGCCTAATTAAGTAATTATCGGGAAGTGGAATCTGCAGGACCTGGAAATTTCACAGGGCAGTTACAGCTCCCGAAATTCGCAGTTCCGAGGGGATACGAGCTCCGATTGAAGCCCGATCTCGCCAATTTCACCTTTACCGGTTCGGTCAACATCGAACTCGATATTGTCACGGAGACCAAGTTCTTGGTTTACAATGCGGCCGCACTCACCATTTTTCTTGGTGAAATCAGCTTCAATAGCTCCACATGTGATAAGGTACTTCTAATCGCTTAATTTTTTTGCTTTGAACTATTTGATACTAATGTGCATGTAACTGGGGCTGGAGTTAGGGTTTCGGAATGAATGAGTTTTAATGTGAAAAATTGATATCTGTATCAGGTGTTCAGACCTTCCCGGAGCTGGCGGTTTGAGGAAGACCAGATTATGGTCTTGGAGTTTGATGAGAATTTGCCGGTAGGTTCTGGTGTTTTGAGCATTTTGAATTTTCAAGGAACCCTAAATGATGAATTAAGGGGGTTCTACAGAAGGTCAGAAAATTTGAGTTCACATATTGTGTGTTTGTGTTTAAAGTACTCTGGAAAGTTTGTTAATGGTAAAGTAACTTGAGTCGAGTATTCATGTTAATGCAGCTACTATTTTGTCAATGGTGAGAAGAGATACATGGCTGTAACACAGTTTGAGCCACTTGACGCAAGGAGGTGTTTTCCCTGTTGGGATGAGCCTGCTCTGAAGGTAAGCCAAGCACTCTGAGCTAAGAGTTGCTAGTATCAGTATTGATTCTTACTGATTGTGGATGATGGGACGCCTTTTCTGAATTAATCACAAGTCATTTTCTTTGTACTATGTGAAGATCGAGTGAGAAGTTACAAAAAAAAAAGTGATGGTTGTAGATGCTGTGAAATTCTTCATGACTTATGTGTCCTTTGCTTTGAGCAGCTGTTGTTATCCATTGCCATTTTCCAACAAGTGTAGACTGTTTTCAGGCTGCATTTAAGATCACTTTGGATGTTCCATCTGACCTGATGGCATTGTCAAATATGCCTATCACTGAAGAGAAAATTAATGGAAATTTGAAGACGGTTTCATATCAAGAGTCACCACTTATGTCGACTTATTTGGTAGCAGTGGTTGTCGGATTGTTTGATTATGTGGAGGATCACACAAGTGATGGTATAAACTTATTCTAAATTATTTACTTCAAGTTATTTTCTAGTCCTCAATACTTGTTTATTACTTAGATCTACCATCTGCCAACAGGCGCCAAAGTTCGAGTATATTGTCCCGTTGGAAAATCTGATTATGGGACATTTGCATTGGATGTGGCTGTCAAGTCACTGGAAATATACAAAAAGTACATTCTCTTCTGTTCTTCAGACACACAAAAATTGATATTGTCAATTTTCTAACTGAAACCTGCAGATTTTTTGATTTGCCATATGCCCTACCAAAGTTAGACCTGATTGGCATTCCCCAGTTTGCCGCTGGAGCTATGGAGAACTGGGGTTTGGTCACATTTAAATCTGGTTTGCTGTATACAAGTCCTGAGTCTGGCAACTCGCAACGAGTACTAAAGCATTTACTTTCGAAGCAGTTGTGATTGTGTATATACTATCAAATAGTAGATTATATTTTTTTCTCTTCTTAAATTCACTTCTATCCTTCCTCTAGGTTGCATCGGTCATAGCCCATGAACTGGGTCATCAATGGACTGGGGATATTGTAACCATGGAATGGTGGACACATTTATGGCTGAATGAAGGATTTGCTACATGGGTACACCCACACCTATGTTCCTGTTGTAACAGATACCAAAGATACGGGTTTATGCTTAAAGTTTGCTATCTTTTTTGATCAGTTGAGCACATATGCTATGAGTCACATGTTCCCTGATTCAAAGGCGCAATTATCGTTTACCAAGTCTAATGCTGGAACTCTAAGAATTGACGCGTATCCAACTTCTCACCCAATTGAGGTCCGTGATTAAAGCTGACATTAAAACAACTTGCTAAGATTAAAAATGTGCTAGGTTCAAGGTGGAAAGCACACTATCCTGTCTCACATGCTGAACACTAGCTTGGGCTTGATGTCATAGGTGCCCATACACAATGCTAGCGAAATTAATGGAATATTTGATAGCATAACCTACGACAAAGGTGCTGCAGTTTTGCGAATGCTGCAAACATATATTACTCCTCGAGTGTTTCAGGTATGTGCCACTCTTCAACTCATTCTACTTTATTACGGTGCCAGAAAAGGACTGTATTACATGCCAATGAAACAAGACATATGAATGATCTATCTATTCGCATTTATATGATAGGGCACCCTCACATGATTTAAGCTGAATACCAAGCGGTAGCATATTCATATGATAGCCTGCTAAAAGAAACTGTTAGTTTGTTGTATGTCCGCGATTATAATGTGGGCAGGGCAGCGCCCGCAGAGGTTTGAATAGGTTTCTATTACTGTTACAGTTGTTTTCTTTCTAATAAATTCATTTATGTCACATATAAAAATATACTAATAATGTCACCTCTTGAGACTCGAATGCGCAGCGATCTCTTGCTGCCTATGTGAAACTATATTCGTGGTCCAATGCAAACACAGAAGATTTATGGGCAGTCTTAGCAAAAGTATCTGGCATGCCTGTAAGGCAAGTGATGAGTCCATGGACAAAGCAAGCAGGATTCCCTCTGATATATGCCAATGTCAACCAACGGAGATTGGAAGTCAAGCAGGTCTTTTCCTCTTCTTCTTTTTCCTTTTGATGGAGTCCAATCATGTTCTTTCTACACTTTTACATGTTTTGCTTGTTTGAGGAGTTAGACTCAGACGGCAAGACATATTTCAGGATGCTGACTAGTGTTTTTTTAACAACAGACACAGTTCTTGTCTACTGGCTTGCATGGGAAGGGACAATGGGCTGTTCCTATAACACTATGCTGCGGGTCATATCAAACATGCCATAATTTCGTACTAAACAAACAATTTGAAAGTATCGATATGAAGGAACTTGAGGGTTGCTCCTGTACAAGGGATAGAGAGAAGAATTCTGAAGAATGTCCTTGGATAAAAATTAATGTGAACCAGACTGGTTTCTATAGAGTGAAATACAGTGGGGATCTAGCTATAAGACTGAGATATGCTATAGCACAAAGGCACCTCTCCTCTTCAGATAAATTTGGTAAGTTGGACTGTTAACTAATTTCCAGGATCTAACGTGTTGTGCTACTAAAACCCGCTTCATCTTCATATTGTCTCTTGTCAGGTGTTTTGGATGATTTAGAGGCAGTTAGCGCAGCTTATCAACTACCACTCACGTATTCACTTACGTTGATGGATGCTTATTCTGAAAATCCAAACAATGATGAGCTTTTTAGTCTGATGGAGGTAGACTTTTTTGTGTCCTTGTTCATAGTTTCCATATGACTTGCATGTTGCATTGCCATTCTTGAATTTGGGAATTGTTTTTTCTATAGATAACTTATGGCGTAGCAGAAATTGCTGCTGATGCAGCTCCAGAACTTCTGGGTTGCATCAACAAGATTTTCATTAGACTCTTCGAGAATTCTGCACGGTAAAACTCCTATCCAAATGATATCTTGCTTTGCCTGCAAATTTTACTATGTTTCACTGGACTGTTGCACGACCTTCACTAATGTTCTAAAAGAAGCATCTCATGAAGAATTTTATTGCTGGACGGCAATCCACTTTGCAAATCAGTATCTTGTGGGGTAGATATAGCATCTCACATTCTTACATGCTCTCTGAAAACTGGGTGATTGCAGAAAGCTTGGATGGGACTCAAAACAGAATTATACCTTGTTGAATCCCTCACTGCGAAGCTCTGTATTGGTCACCCTTGCTGCATTTGGGCATGAGGGGACAATTCAGGAAGCAACTAGAAGGTTTCATATATTCTTGAGTAATAGAAGCACGTCTCTTTTTGACCCTCAAATAAGACAGGTTTGTGCTTGTCGGTCATAGCCAAACACAAGCTCTTGGTTCCTTTTGTTATATATTATTTCATTTTAGCTTCTTAATCTTTCAGGCAGCCTATGTCGCAGTGATGCAGAATGTCAGTTCATCCAACAGGAAAGATTTTGATGCTCTAATAGAACTTTATAGGGAGTACTCAAACGATACTGAAGAAAGCTTGAAGATTTTAAGTACGGGAAATCAGTTTTTTTCTTTTTGGAACTTATGGAATCATTTTATTAGCTATGCATCTCAAGTTCCAACTCATAAGTTTTCTTGTAGGGTCATTACCTTCATGTCCTGATGCTCAGATTGTTTTTGAAGCTCTCAACTTTTTAGTTTCCCCTATGGTATATTAAAATTTTAAATTAGTCAAATCATCTCATGTTATAGTAATTGGGTGATTTGCAAAGGCTTACTACATAATGCCTATCGATTTAGTCTGCTTTCCTTCACATATAGGTTCCAACAAGTTATGCTTCTATTGGACTTTCTAATCTTGGTTGGCAAGGTCGTGAAACAGCTTGGTTCTGGTTAAAGGTAACCTATGCACAGACATGTTCCAGCTGCAGATACTTAGAAACACAGATGCCATGGCTTCCTGATTCTCAAATCTTAAATATGTTGATACTGCAGGTTAACTGGGACTCCCTCCTGAAAGCCTTTGGTGATGGAATAGGTTCTATCATCAATAATATTGTGGCACCGGTTTGTTCTCCCTGAAAACATTATCTCCATTTTACGCCTATTTTATGTCGAAGAATCCAAGTTGAAACAAATATGATCTCATGCACCATTGGATTATAAATATAATTCAACACAGGTCGAAGCATTCTGATCATAAACTGTCTCATATCTTTTGCAGTTTGCTTCTGTTGAGAAGGCATCCGAAGTAAAAGAATTCTTTGCAGCCCGTGCTCTGCCGTCGTTCACTGATGCAGTGGAGGAAAGCATACAACAAATCCTAAAAAATGCGAGGTGGGTTCACAACATACAGCAAGAGAAAAATCTAGCTGAGGTTGTGGGACAACTGTCTCATGGAAACTGTTAGCCCAAAGTAATATACCCAAATTTTGGGTAGGCATATATCAAATCTTCACTTCTGTTATGCAAATAATGAAGTCCAGCTCAATGGGAACTTTTTCCCATTAGGTTTGATTCGTTTGAAAAATGTAAACAAAATAAAAACCTTCGCCTTTTACTGCACTTGTCATCCTTTTCAATATTACACCAAGTAGTGCAGCTCGCGTTTCGAAGTGCATCAGCTCGATGGTCAACCTCGCCTTCTCAGTTTCGCAGTTCCTAAACGCTACGACCTGACCTACATGCCTGCACCTTCTCCGGCTCCGCCAATATCGACCTGGACATCGTTTCTCATACACCCTTCATAGCTCTCAACGCTGCCGATCTTTGCATCCTTCCAGGCTCCGTCTTCTTCAAAATACTTGCTGCTTCACTTTATGTAATTATTGCTGTTTTGTTAAATTCGAGTATTGTATTAGGGCTTAAGGTTTAGTAGCTAGGCTGAGATTAGGAGTTTCCAGATAGCCTGCCTATTGGAAAGGGGGGTGCTCACAATTCTTTCGAAGGGGTTCTTGATGACAATTTGATAGGGTTTTACAGAAGGTATGAAAAAGCTGTATACATATTTTGTGGCTGTTTTAGTTTGCAGTTTAGAACCTGGGCGCACCACTTGAAACTGAACTGGGTGTACACGAGCCAATGTTAGTGAGTTCTTAAGGAATTGCATAGAGGATTGTGTTTGAGTTTCATTTGCTAGTTGATGACTGATGATTTGATGCAAAGATATTGAGATCAGTCCAGTGCATTTAATTTGGGTTTTCTCATTTAATAAGATTATTTGATTTTTTTCTCGCTTGGGAGGAAAAAAGGTTAGTTGTTAAGCCTTTTTGTTTACTAGGGGCCTTTGTCAGTCCTCATGGTTTAAGAGTTGAACTACATGCCATTATTGTCACATGTCATTAGGTACTGCTATCTTATACAGTGTGGTCATTTGAAGTTGTTCGTGCATCCTTGACAAATTTAGAAGAGAGGGATGAAGGATGCACACCATTTGCACTGTTTACTTTTGAAATCATAACCAAGACAATACTGTTATCCTTCAGATTTTTACAGTTACGTTTTTTCTGAAATTCTTGATCTAATTATATAACTTTCCAAATCCAGCGAGTATGAAATTAATGGGGAGGCGAGGAACATGGCAGTAACTCAATTTGAACCTGCTGATGCAAGAAGGTGCTTTCCGTGCTGGGATGAACTTGTCTTCAAGGTAATTATGCAATTTCAGTTGTATTTCTGTGTTACTAACATAAAATAGGAATCAGGGTACTATTCCACTTTAGCACTAGTGAACTCTACGTCCTCAAATAGTTACATCACAACCTGTTAAACACCTTAGCTTGATATGGTGCCCGCTACAGGCAACTTTCAAAATCACACTGGAAAATGTTCCATCTGATTTAGTTGCTCTCTCAAATATGCCCACCATTGAATTTGAGGAGAAGTCAAAGGGACACCTTAAAACAATATCCTACCAAGAATCTCCAATTACGTCCACATATCTGGTGGTGTTGTCCTTGGGTTGTTTGATTTTGTTGAAGATCACACCACCGATAGTACTTTGGTGCCTTTTATTCCATATATCCTTGTAATAAAACAAATTCACTGCTTTTATCTTGTGATAATTTTGCATAATCAGGAACCCATGTTCAGGTGTCTGTAAACAATTTGATGAATTCCTGTACACCGCAGTAAGGGTATCCTGTTATAACAGTAAAGATCAATGGTGGCACGCTAGAATTTGATCAGGTTCTGTTGGTTCTTGTTTTGGATTTCCTAGACATTGTTATTCATGATTTAGCACCTTCTGTCTTTAGTTTGGTTGTTCATCATATTTTTATGAAGCTATTATTTTTCAATGTATGATGGCAGACACAATTTTTAACTAGTGGTGCGCATGGGGGATGACAAGTGGATTGTGCGGTTGACATAATGTGTTGGATCATACGAATCTCGTCAGAGCTATATATTAGAGGAGGAATCTGGATGTCTTGATTTGAATAGAAATTTGAAATATGCTGATGCGCTTGCTACAAGACTAACATATGCAATATATAAGAAACAATTGTCTATCGCTGATAGATTCGGTAACCGATTCTTTTTTGCTCTTTACAGTAGTAAAACCTTCTTCAATTGCTCAGTCTAGTATGGTGTTTTCAACAGGTGTTTTGGATGATTCTTTTGCTCTTTCGTGGCACGACAGTTATATCTGACATCTTTGTTGACCTTGATGGGTGCTTAAGGCGAGGAGCTACAGTATATTGTCATAGACGTAAAGCTGAAGTCATACTGATTATGTTAAATTATACAGAATCTCTTACTCTTTGCTGATTGATGTACGGCATGTAGTAAAATTGGCTGGGATGCCAAGGATGGTGAATCTGGCTCGGAGTCGATGTTGAGAGGAGAGATCTTGAGTCTTGACTACTCTAACCATCTTTGGACATGATGCAACCTGCAAGGATGGAGACGCTTCCAAGCATTCCTTGACGACCGTGACACATCCCTTCTCCCTCCCGATATAAGAAGGGTTAGTAAATGATTAATATCATGTTACACATTAAAGCTTTGTTGATGAATTGTGACACGAATAACTTTTTGTTTCAGTCAGCATGTGTTGCCATAATGCAGAACACAAACTCATGTAGCATACAAGATTATGAATCTTTGATACAGATTTACAGAGAAACCGATCTAAACGAAGGGGGAGCTCGTATTCTTAGTAAGTAAACACTGCACAAGCAATGACAGCTCTACAACTAATTGGCCACTACCGGTATACTATTCACACTTGAATTTGTTTTAGGCAGCCTGCCTTCTTGCCCAGATCCTGACATCGTGCTTGAAGTACTAAACTTTCTACTGTCTGATGAATTGTGCAATATTGATTTTTAGTCCTCTTTCTCCCTTTATGATTCCTATATCATTGAGAGTAGTAATAAATCATGTAGGTCCCAAATCAAGATGCGGTCATTGGACTTGGTGTTTGTAGGGAAGGGCGTGAAGTGGCATGGCAATGGCTGAAAGTAGGTATCATTATTATTTTTTTCTCCAATTCGGGTACATGACTACCGATATTTTGGGAAGACTGGGTAAAAGGATTTAGAATTTGGATATTTGGTTGTAAGTAATTGAAGCATTTTGCCTTGCTTGGTGAAGGATAACTGGGCGTGCATTTCTGAGACCTGGGGACCCTGTTTCCTGATCACAGAGTTCATCAGTGCTATTGTTTCACCTGTAAGTATCACCTTGTCCTCCACATCTGACGTCTCTTTATCCGAAGTGCGTTACTGTTGTGAGTATTCTGATATTTCTTCTACTTTTCTCCTTCAGTTTGCATCCATTGATAAGGCAAACAAAGTCAATGAATTTTTCGCTACACATTCCACACCTAACACAGCGAGAACCTTAAAGCAATTGAGTGAATTCATATCAACTCAGAGTTGGTTAACAGCATTCAGAGGGAGAAACAGCTTGAAAAGTTTGTGACAGGGTTAGCCTGCCATGGGTTATCCCCAGCCTAGATAAGATCAGGAACTTGCGAACTGTTGTGTAGGATATCTCCCTAAAGAAAAGTAAAAAAACACATTTTTCTCTCCAATGTTTTAAGAACTGTGACGTCCTTTTATTCCACGTGAATCCAATAACAAGTGTTCCAATTTAAAGTTCGGTTGCTGTTGTTGGCATTCCAGGATATTGGTTGTTCATGGAAGGGTTGAAGGGACAAAAAGAAAATCAGATGGAAAATAAGAAAATTTCAAATTTATATTCATCTGGTTCTTGGTGCTTGTCTGTCCGACACTGGAAGCAACCCGCCTTGCCAAATGGCGTAATCTAACTGGCTTGCTGACTAAAGAAAAGTGGATTCGAGCTGAAGGAATAAAAGAGAAAACTCTGATTCACGTATCTCCTACAACTACAATGTTTGAACACCAAACATCGAATATCTTAATGTCCGTTCGTGCCGGATGGTTACACATTTGTAGCTACAAGATAAGGTCAAAAAAGCGATTGCACGCATGCGGAGTCAGATGGGTTGGCCGGATTTGTGGTGATGAACTGATGATGGCGGTTCCGGCGTTCAAATCTGACCGACGGCACTTGTTATTGGATTCTGGGATGGAGCATGCACGCTTGCGGATTGATGGCTGGGCATCAGCGGTGGCTCTTTGGTCAGCGATTCAACAGCTCGGGGTGATGCGTCGGATCTGCTTGTCCGAGACCGTTAATGGCGTGGCTCGGGCTTAGTGGGCATAGCTCCGGTTGCGTGCGTTTTAGCTTGCTCTCTTGGCGGTTTCTTTGCGAAGAGGTTTGGATTGGCACGGGCGACGGGTCTGTTAGTTGTTAATTTAATGCTTTCCCTTAGTGTGGGTTTGTTTCTTCCCTTTTTAGGGTGAATAATTTCTTCCTAAAATTCTTGAGTTGTTACTATAAAGGCTCGGATCTATAAGCGTGGCTGTTTTGATCATATATTTACGCTCCAAATTGACTTGCATGTCTTTTTGGTGTCGTGTTTCTCTAGGTACTGTCTTTCTAAGACAGTTTTCCGTGTCTTGATTGATAGCCACTAGTGCGTCAGAATTGGTGTTATCTGTGGTGGTGCCTTAAGCATGTGCGATAAGGACTGAATGAGAGTAAAATTCGTCCAACACGAAAGATCAAAACATGACAGTCGCTCATATGTGAAAGTAGAGTTCACACTTCACACTATAACTTTTCACAAAAATGGTAGATTCGATCTTCCCCCATCCGATGGTTATTGACATCAAAAACATATGATAAGGACTAACAGGAAAACCCTGTCATGGCGTGCGAGAAACAATATAGACCACTAAGAGTAAATTAGTGAGAACTAAGATTAACTGCATACATATACCGTATCAAATAAAAGAAATTGTAGGACGGAAGGACTTAATCTTAATCTTTGATTCGTATCAAACCAACAATTGAGATTGATAACTTTTAATCTCAATCACTCGTGTTTTGTACTAACCACACGTGTTTTGTGCTATTCCATTTGCTATTTTAATTAAAGAATATTTTAATCTCAATTAAATCCTTGCATCCTTCTTAAATTACTGATCTCCAAAAAACTCTTCTCTATATTACATACAAGAATCTGGAGATTAGTTTGATTGGTAAATCATGTTTATAAATTTGACTACAAGAATCTGTATGATTTTTTGTGTGTATAACTTAAACATATGCTATCATTCATTCGTTGAATTGTCAGAGGGCGTTCAAAAAATTTGAACATAGGGTATGTAACATAGCCCATCTGACAATTCAAGTCGAATGAACGGACGAAAACAAATAAAGTTCCCAAAAGAATCACAACATGAACATACAGACAGGCAGAGTAAAATGTGCACCATATCAAAGGAAATATGTAACTCCGGCGCGTCCATGATGCAAGAGATTTTGCGCAACTGTATCTCTAGCTGTCTTGGAGCTCATTGATCTCACCGGGTGTTCTGGCACCATTTGATCATCAAAAAGTTCATACGTTAGATCAGGATCCATCTCTTCATTCCTAAACTCGCAAATGTTATGCAACACACAGCATGCCCCAAGCACAACTGGCAAGTCTTGCAGCTTTACCTCCGTCCTTTTCTGCAAGCAACTCCATCTCCGCTTCAGCCTCGCAAAAGCACCTCTACCGATTTGCTGAATGTTCGCAATTTTCTTGTTGAGATCATGCTGACCCCAGGTGAGGTTCGTTTGAGTGTATGGTACTAAAACCCAATCCAGTAGAGGGTAGCCGGACTCTCCAACGACCCACACACCCTTCAACAAACCCCTATTCGCCCTCTGATACAGTGCGCTCTTCTCCAAGACCTGATCATCGGGCATCGAGCCTGGCCATCCAATGCACACATCAGTAAATACACCTCTATGATCCACCACACCCTGCACCGTGATTGAATAGCTAGTCTTCTGATTCCTCTCCGTATGCCTCTTGTTAAAATATGCCGAGACGCTAATCTTGGGCGCTATGATAGAAACATGAGTTGTATACATAGATCCGACCACATTCGGAATACCCGAAATAGCCTGAAACTCATCCTTCATTGCCCTCAACGTCTCCTCGTCAGGCCATTGCAAATACTTAGGCATCAAAACCGTCTTAATTGCGGAACAAACCTCAAGCACGAGTTTATGACAAGTCGATATACCCAATCCAAATTTCTTCGAAACAACACGAAGAGGCTCACCTGTCGCCAACCTCCAGATGCAAACTCCGACTCTTTGCGGCACAGGAATAGCATTACGCAAAGTAGTATCCTCTTTCGCTACGTGCAATTTCAACTCATCGCAAATCAGATCAAATGTCCCTTTCCCCATCCTAAATGCTTTCTTGAATTCCTCTTCAGGAAAATCAGGTTTGTTACATTCATCCCACCACGAATTCGACCTGTCCTTAACCCAAAGCCGCCTATGCTGACTAGTAGTATTACTCCCACTTTCAGCTCCACCACCACCATCACCATTTTTCCCTTTTACAACCCCCTCCTGCGCCGCTCCGGCAACGGCGGAGACCACAGCGGCGGAAGCAGCACGAGATCTTTTTCTCCTACTCCTACCAGCTTCATTCATTTCCTTGAATTGGGTCTCCGAATCAGACCTAAACTCCATCAAAGCTTGAGTCTTTCGACGATGTTGCGACTCATACATAGCCCTATCCTCCTCCGCCGCCTTATCAGCTTCCTCAACTTTCTCCTCCTGCTCCATAGCCAAAGAAGTCATCAAAATCTCAGTCAAATCCTTCTTCTTAAACCTATCCTCACCCTCGCTTTCACTCCCTTCCTCCTCCTCCTCCGTCTTCCTTCTCCTCTTCCTACTGGTCGGATCTGTATCCATCGGCTTCAGTTGCATTGATGTAGGCTTAATTTCAAGATGGTGGCGATGAAACAAGTTGTAGAAATAAGAACAGTCGTCGTGCGGAGTCGCTAAAGTCGTTGTTTTCATAAACGCGGAACGCAAATCGAAGATTGAAAGATTTTACGGGATAGGAGGAAAGCAAGAGAAGGTTTTTTCGCAATAAGTCAGATACACAAACACTCACCAAACCCCAACGATAAGTTTTTAATCAAAGATCCGAACTTTATTTATTGTAAAACACAGAAATTCAGACCCTAAAATCTGAAGAGAAAACCAGAGCTTGAGATTGTTGTGTGTTGTTGTGGTGTGAACACGCCGAAAAGAAATCGAATATTATTTTTTTGTAGTTTTACACAAAGTTTGAAAATGTTTTAATTTGTCAAAGGATGTGGACCCGACACGACTGGGGAGCAGCTGCCAGCTAATCCCTCAATCCCAATCTCAATCCGGCGAATTGCTACTCAAGGATAAATTTTGGGGATTTTTTAAATAATACTCACTCCGTCCCATTTTATAGATTCCATTTGGTAGTTGGCACGGTTTTTAAGAAAATTATGTTATGTGAGATAAAAGTAGGAAAGAGAAGAGTGGAAAGTGAATAGATTGGAGAGAGAGTGTAAATGTGAGTGAAAATTTTTCATTTAAGGAAAAAAGACTTAGGCTCCGTTTGGTTGCGGGAAAAAAAGTGAGGAAAGGAAAATTTTGAGTGAAAATGAAATTTTGTGTTTGGT